>LGRX02000007.1:0-268862 GCA_001247695.2 Cymbomonas tetramitiformis
CCCACACCCCCCCGTTAGTACACTTTTTTTTTCGTGGCTGTGTCACCAACTTGCATTCTGGGAGCTTTGCAGACTGCGTGACATGTCGTGAAACTTGGCGACCACCTATCTGAACACAACGTGTCGACGACGACAACGACAACGCTTTGCGGGCGTCATCGTCATCGTCACCGTGTCCTCTGCACTGTCTCAGGCTGTCACCAACTTGCACTCTGTCAGAATGTCACCAACTTGCTCTCTGGGAGCTCGAGCTCTGCGAGCTCCTGTGTATAATTCCCAACGCTCATGACACTGTCACCAACTTTCATTCTGGGAGCTTTGCGGACTGCGTCACATGTCGTAAAACCTGGCGACCACCTACCTGATCACAAAAGTGTGACGACGACGACACACAGGCTGTCACCAACTTGCACTCTGTCAGAATGTCACCAACTTGCTCTCTGGGAGCTCGAGCTCTGCGAGCTCCTGTGTATAATTCCCAACGCTCATGACACTGTCACCAACTTTCATTCTGGGAGCTTTGCGGACTGCGTCACATGTCGTAAAACCTGGCGACCACCTACCTGATCACAAAAGTGTGACGACGACGACACATTAAACGCCGCATGGGCCCTCCGTCGGAGACGGGAGGGTATAAAGGGGATTTTCGTTCGCACATCCACACGAAGTCTTTTAGTAAATAGTGGTTCCAAGGTGCAATGATTGCGCATTCTTGTCTCATTACCGACGGTTGTAGCATACGCTTAATGCAAACTCTAACGCCGAGCCAGCATTGATATAAATTAGCATGGCGCGGAAGTGGAAAACAAGGTGGAAGTGCTTGGCTCATGCAGCCGAGCATCTACCGTATCACTTCGCAAGCGATATCCTAGCCTCCAACAGAGACGCACACCAGGTCATAGATTCAACACCTGTTGCAAGCGGTGCCAGCTCGATTCCATCAGAGCATGGACCAGTCGACGACCTCGACGAGAGTGACAAGCTCATCGTGAAAACTATTCGCAAACAATATTTTTCGATGTGGATGTTGAGGTGACGAGTTTCCCTCTAGACTTTCATGATGCGCTCTATGCGCAGTCCACTAAGTGATATCCTAGCATGTCACCCCGAGTCCAAAGGGGGCACTGACAATACTACTCAATGCATACTTTATCTGCGAGGTTTATTATCATATACGTTTTCACTACGCCGGTGCATGCAATGCAAGTTTACCAATAATACAAGCGTGGAAAGTCAACTTACAAATCTACCGTCACAGTGATGAGAGTTTAATGCAAGATACAACAATACGGTATAGCAGCATTAACTGTCACGTATTCAGCTGAAAGGCTAAGCAGTGCGTCACTGCAATGTAATCAGGAACAACTATCATCGTCTGTGGAACCTTATACTATTTCTTGTGCTGTATCTATCTTGGACCTGGGAGCAGAAGGGTGCATACTCCAATCGACAGGTAACGAACGACTTCTCGCATACATCCAGGCAATACAGTGCGTGCCATGCACCGAAAATATTGTGTTTTCTCTTGTTAAAGATCCGTGACCTTGCATCCAGCCCCACAAGGGATGATGCGTGCTCATCGCATTTTACTTGGGAACTCAAAGGTACCTTATTGCATTCAACGTAACTTGTATGATAACGATGCCATCTGTACAATGTCATGTGCGATGTGCGGCTCCATACCACTTTACTTTTTGTGGTTTGGGTTTGTCGCACAATATGTTGGTCAGAGCGAGTTCCTGATGTTTTCCAACTTAGGTTCAAGCTTACTTCAGTCTACCCAACCTCTCATACAGGAAGTGATTCCACTTGCCCCTGCTGCGTTTGCAATGTGGCAGGTTGTTGCCTCGATTGAAAAAGTTTTCCCTCCACGAGATGACACAAACCTTCTGACCAAAACCATGCATAACGTGGACGACGTCATGTATTGGCTCGGAAAGCAGGTACGGTCTGTAAAATAAATAGTATGCCTGACTGCGGTGAGTATCTAGTACACAGCCCCGACACTGACGATTCTAGAATGGTCCAATAGAAAGATAGTATGCATAATTGCTGAACACAACGGTTAAGAGTAAGAAACACTGAAACATAGCAACTCACATGGATAGCTTTGAAATCTGGAACTGGTGAAATGAATAGCATATATTGTGCGTCGCAGGTAGACTCTTTGTGGAAGGATCCCTTCTGCGGGGATGGAGTGTGCGAGCCCCCTCATGAATTCCCAGCCCTCGGAGAACTGGGATGCAAAGCTGATTGGTGCGCACTCATCATGATCTTGAAGCTGAAAGGTTAAAGTTTAAGATCCATACAAGTGACTCGTGCGCCCATTCAGGGTCTCACCCCTTGACTGTCACTGTGCGGGGCACTACACACGAGTTATTCTTGGGAACTTTTGGGTTGTTAGAAAGTTTAGTCTCGTCTGGAGCTTTGGATTGCTAGAAAGATTTCACTTTATTCGAGCAAAAACTCGATCAACCCCCGCTTTGCAACCGAACTAATGTTCGACCGTAGCACCCGTGGTGCTACATCCCTTTGAGTGGCATATATCGTGTAAGGAACTTTGTCAATCTATTTTATTATGGTCGAGTTTGCAAATGCATTGCTGCATTCCACAAACTTTATACTCAGTGGTGAGTACTCGGTGAAACCTTACAACGATACAAATCACTAGTTCACTATTGCAAACTTGCCACTGTGTAGTCTCCACCTTCCCGAATATCATATCGATATTGTGCAAGTTCAAGAACACGCGAGATCTATCATACACTTGGTCAGTGTTTGTATATTAGTACGTTTTAGAGGTTAATATCACCTTCAAGGATTCCACCAATGATATGGATTTTGTGGTGCAAAGTGGCTTTTTAGTGGTTGATATTGGTGGATACGTCTGGGCGCCATATTGTAACAGCGGGGTTGCACAGGAAGCTGTGAAGGTAATTCTGAAGCTTGAAGCCGATTTCACAGGTGACCAATGATGTCAGACGGCGACATGCTTGTTAGGCATTTTAAAACTGAGTATTCGATTGTGACCATTTGAGATCCACTGCAAGCATGCATCCGTATTATCTTTGTATGTGTTTAAATGTGATAATTTCTTTTTGCCGTTATGCAAGCGCGCTAGCCTAGGTCATACTGTTTTAGCAATTGAAATAGCATGTATGCCTTCACACCTTGTAGCTCATACCCTAATCTTACACTTTGACCAATCGTGATATGCTTGCTTCTACAAAAATCCGTAAGGTTCCCAACTCTCAAAACTTCATGAAAGCAAGTATCATTGCCTGATCTCCTCACGCTTTGCTTGGAACCCAGGCTCCTCAGCCCCAATTCCCAATATTGAAACCTAACTTCCCCCCTTATACAATTATGCGTGCATGTTGGGTGCAGCTCGCACCATCAAGCACGTCCGTAGTGCAGACATCATGGGCAAGGTGGCGTGGAACCTGTGCCTTGTGGACACGCAGCGGATCAAGGCCGGCCTGGAGAATCCTTGCTTGTACCGCAATGCACAAAAGTTTAAGCGTGTTAAGCAGACAATCACACGATCCATCAGTTTGGTTGCAGGCGAGTGACTCCCCATTATGCGTTGATTGATTTGGCCCATAGCAACACAAATTGCTTCTTGATGACATGTGTCCACTACCCGAAGGTGTAGTGGGATGTACCTAAGACCATAGGGATGTACCTAACGAGATCGACCACTTGTGGTGATGTTTGATAACAATCAACTATTGCACCTTCATCCTGAACCTAAAATTTTGAGGTCTACACCCTCAAAGAGAATGCGTATTGGGTCTTGGGTCTTGGGTATTCCTGAGGTAGACGCCATCAATATTGACCAACAAACGGCGTCTAAAAATAGGCAAACATTAGGTACATTGGAATGTACCTCAGACTGGGTAGTGGACATATGCCTTTGATTGTCTTACTTGCTCCTTTACTATATATACTACATCATTTCGATGTTATTTTTTGGTACAGTTTTCTCGCGATAGTACGAAACAACCCAATTTGATCCAACGGCTGGCAAGCATTTTCTTAAATGACGTTTTCGGTTGACAATCCGGCGCCAGCCAATATAGGCATTCACATTGGCGTATTTACAGGTGATGGCGTCATCATGAAAATTCTAGTTTTCAGAGTGCTTGAGGGCTAGTGGATTCTTAAAGCAACACCTCAACAGTGTTTGGAGGTGGGAAGTGGTTGGGCTGGCATCCGCACTAGAACACAACAGCAGGGGTAAGCAGAGGTCCATCATCATTTGGGGTATGAAGGGATGGAAGGGAACCGCATTGGGGCGGAGTCGAGGTGACAGCCTGGGGCCATAAGTGTTGTAGGCAAGCCCTAAACATAAGTACTCCTGTCTATTTTTAGGAGGGCCTATGCTGATTGATCGATCTATCCGTGTTATCTCAGGATGTTGTCATCTTCGGATGAATCAGATGTAAGTCTAATTCATGCCGCCTTCTTTGGATTTATTGATACGATTCCCGTGGAGAGGGACTTGGGTGCCTGGTGATGTGGGTCTCCAAGGTGCAATGATGCATGTATCCGAATATTCTCCTCGGGCCGGGTTAGGTGTATGTGCTGCCATATATTAAGCTTGACATGTTTCGAGATTTTACGGACGCTTACACTCATCCGGTTTAAAATATCTGAGATTTATTTTTTTCCAACGAGTGAAGGTTCCATGACATCCCGACACACTCCTGGAGAGCATGGAGGATGTGCGGCGGGAGGCAGAGCACCTGAGCACTGGGAGGGATCAAGGAGGGGGCACCGCTGAGGCGCAGTCTGGAGAGGCGCATGCGGGCGCGGGTGGACACAGCCAGGCAGCGACAAGTGTCTAAGACATCTTGGCGGAGTGGGATGACCTCTCATCGCCGGGCCCGGAGGGTGGGGTCTGGACTCAAGAGCGGAGTGGGGCCTCGCCGGAGCAAGCAATGGCCTTGGCTGAGGGAGGAGTGGCCACCTTGATGGGCGTGAGCAGGCAGGTGGCCGGCCTTCTTGAGGGGGCTGTTGGCAGGGGGGGGACTGTTGAGGGTGGTGATGGAGACGTGGAGAGACGCGTGGGTGGAGTTGACACATGCCGGGCCCCTCGGAGCCCGGGGGCCCATCCCGGCAGCGATGACCACTTACAACAGGTTGCACGGCAGCATACGGCATCTCATCAGCTTTTGGGCCCATTGGGCGAGGTTGTTGGCCGTGCCGGAACTAACGGTGAGCAGCTGTCGGGAAGGCGAAGACCGGATGGTGAACTATCGGCCACCGGGAGGGCTTGGGAAGCACAGGCATGTCGGGGGATGGGACCCCAAGTAGGAACAGTGCAGAACAACAGTGGCGGAGCAAGTGTGGAGCGCATCGGTCAGATTCGCAGACATTTGGCGGGGTTTCCGGCGCAAGAGCTTTAGGGTGGGAGTGGTGCGAGGGGGGTTGCATATGCTGTTTTGCAGTGGGCGCGCTAGGTCGGGCGGAAACAATGTGGTTTTTCACTCTCAGCCCCTGGGGATTGCGCTTGGGAACATGACACATTTGATGGGTGGGCAAGATGCCCTGAGGCTAGGCTTTGGGATTGGCAGGGAGCAAGGTGGTGCTGCAGAGCGCAGGATTCATGGTGGCCAATACGGCAATTCTGGAATCACATTTCCCCCGGCCAATACGGCAATTCTGGAATCACATTTCCCCCGGCCAATACGGGGCCACTACTGTGGCTGCGCACTTCTCCTCCCGTCTGATGTACCTCGCCTAGAGTCTGACCTCGCTTCTGATGTACCTCGCCTAGAGCTCAATTTTGTTCAAGTTCAAGAGCAGCCATAGGCGCCGCGTGCGCCGCATCCGGTCTGAGTTCCGCGAGGTGAAGTGGTTGAGCATAGCCACCACTGCCTAGTTTTGTGGCAGTACAACCTCACCACCTTGACCGTCAACTCCCTCACAAACGGATGCACCGTCTTGTAGACGGCCTCCAACTCTGGGTGGGCGATAGGGAGATGTTGGAGCTCATCGCCTCATCCTCCTTGAAGTCCCATGCCGAAGCACTCCGTGAGCACCACCGACCCCGGAGTGGAGTCGGCGTCTTTCACCAGAACGGTCTTCAAGAGCTTGTCCTCGATGATAGGCTAGTGCTGACGTCGTGGCAAAAAAATGGCTTCGGCCCTGTTACCCATTGAGGCCTTCAGGACCTCCCAGATGAGCCACCTATGCCCTGAGCACAAGGTGTCAATCAAGACACACCGAGAAAACCGCTTCTTCCACCTCGTCGGCTTTCAGCAACCCTTCCTCATGGAGCCGCAACGCGACTGCCAATTGGTTGCATCCGGACCACGCACAACACAACACCGCCCATGTTTAAGAGAGAGAGAGAGAGTTCCAACGCGTGTAATGAGAGATATTAAGAAGGAGACAAAATGCCTCGGCAGTATCGATACATATGCGTACGGGACGTACCAGAGCAGCTTCACTTGCGTGTGCTTTGTATCGGCAGTGGTCTTCCCCTCGTCCGTCTTCGAGGTGCCAGCTGACGAGGCCTCCTCGTTTGTCGTCTTCAATTGTTTTACTTGCTCCATGAGCAAAGCACGCATCGATTGATGAGTCTGCTTCATTGCAACCAAAGTGTTGCTCTTTCTATCGAGCGAGCTGTTGAGACAACAACTTCATCCCACGTTGCCGCTGAGTAGGGTCCGTACCATCTGGCACCGATCCAGCATCTATGTTGGTGGCCAGAGTGCCCGATTTAGGATCGGTTTTGCTCACAATCATTATGTTGTGGCAGATTTGCTCCTAATCATACGCACTAGAAGAGGTAAGTGCTTTAATTTGCAGTAGGCCGCACAGACATTTTAAAAAGAATATCTCCTTGAAGTGCTTTTATCGAAGGGAAAAGAACAGAGCTGAACCCGGGGTTCTCGGGTTGCTTTTTTTTTTTGGATGTTTAATTTTGGTTCCTACGATGGTGACCCGAACCGTCATGATGACTGTCGGGTCTGTCCAAGATACATTGAGATCACACGAGGCAGAAACCACTAAAATTCAACTACGAGTCAATTCAAACTTTCGAGCTCCCTTTTAGAACACGGGGGGGGGGGTAACAGCACATCATTTGGAGCAAACCACGGACGTGTGGTATGAGGTTAATTCCATTCAATTGGGCGTAGTTTGTTGGGACAAAAAAGTAATCCACACACACAATGTGCAACTATTTAGGGTTTTAGGGTAAGATTCTTAGGGTTTTGGATTTTCTTTAGGGTTTCAGATTTTGATACATTGGCTCTGTTTGTGGAAAGTCTGTGGTAAACGGTACTGTAGTCACAAAGTCCGGAGCTGAAAGAGAACAATTATCTCGGTTTGCAAGCGCAGATATCCGTGCGGCGTGGTTCTCTTGTAATAGATACAAACACATTCTCATGACGACGATATATGCGAGCACGTTTTTGTGCTGAATATTGCACGGGTGTGGCTTGCAGGAAGCTGGTACCTCCAAATTGACGGCGATGACTTCGGCATGGTGGGAGGAAAATTCATTGACGCTTCTTCGACAGGACAGCAAATGTCTACAATCCCCACTGTGCCGGTGTGGCACACGTGCCAATCTGGCAGGCCGATGCTCACCGAGTCACCAGCAAACAAGCTTTACAACCGACGTGGCCTCCTAAAGATACCTCTCTCCCGCAGTAGTCGTGATATTCTCCAAGTTCTTGATAATATCGACCTCCTAGCGCCCACTGCGGCTCCCACGACTGCAGCTCCCACCACCGCAGCTCCCACCACAACAGCTCCCACCACCGCAGCTCCCACCACCGCAGCTCCCACCACCGCAGCTCCCACCACAGGTGACGAATCCCTCAATAAACAAATGCATAAAGTTGTTGGGCCACCCATTAAAGGCATGCTTGTGACTCACTAGTGTAGCTCACTAACTTTCTAGCTATATGGGCATGCAAGCTTCTTTTGCAAACAGTTCATTTGCCAAAAGGCATACTCCTAGGCGTCCTCGATAACACCTAGATTTTGTCCTACATGCAGCATGCGACACAGCTTACTGATGGATACGTTGCTACTATTGCAAGTAGAACAGAGATTCTGGTTTGAGTGCGGAGGGAATACAAAATGGCAGAGCTGCCACTCTCTCGTGTGATCGTTTGTGAGTTTCCTAGTTTTCAGATCGGGCGCGAATTGGCATGTCGACTATCGCGTCCATCCTGGGAAGTAGGAGGATCTAATATCACAGAATTCACTACAGAAGCCATCTCCGTTCTTTTTTTAAATAACTCGTTTGCCATGCCTTAGAGATTGGCACGCTAGAAGGATTGCTCGTTGCTCCTCATCATCACATCCACTAGCTTGGCGCTATCCCCTCGAAATACCTGCACGTTTACAAATGTTGTCGGGTCAATGCAAGCTTGCACAGCCGACCAGAATTGTGACCGTCCCATGAAGAAGCACACCTTCTCCATGACGGTGCCCACTGCACAGGAGCAGGCTGCAGCCCCCTACCGGGTATTGTGGGCTGAGAGGTTCCCTCCTTTTGGAGGCACTCAACCCACATACCCGATAGCCAATTGAGTACAATCGTTGGTGAGGTCTGCACGCGTCCTCCGATTTCGATCTCCACAGCAGACTCCAGTAGTTGTCCGCCATGCCCATCACTATAGGGGCTGTCTCCGAGCGTGTTGCTCCACCTTGGCGGCAGCGTTGTTCCCCACGGGTTTTCCTCGATCGGGCTTGGACCCCAGTTCCGGCCGCAGCACCCGGAGGAGTTCTGTGTGAGGTCCAGGGTATCCACGTCACCGTTGTCGTAGTTGATCTCCACCTTGTCAGCTTTCCGAACACCCTTGTGCACGGGTGGTACTCGTCGCCCTCCGTCCAGAATGATATTTCTCCTCTGCTTCCCGGCCTCGGTCGTGAGTCACCAGACTGCGTCCTCACCCCCTGCTGTCCTGGGTAGTAGCTCACCGGGAGCACGGAATATGAATTATGACTACGTCCCAGCTTGAGGCTCGGAGCAGCTCGGATCCTCCCAACTTGCTGGGAGTCAACAAGCCCCCCTGCCGCGGCAGGACCAACAGCTCCTCGGTTAGTGCCCCCGGCTCCTGGAACCACGACTGGCCCAACCAGTACGGCTTGTGTTAACAACGGAGCCAACGCCAACCCGACAAGCGGATCCCATTCCCCCCCCCCAACATCCGTCTTCGGGGAGCCCACATTCCCTCTGGCCTTCTTCCAAAACCGTCTCCGAGTAATCTACAAAACCTAAGCCTCTGTAACACTTCGTCTCCGGAGCTCAGCTATCGCTAGGCTCCAACGGAGCTTAACCGACGTTCTTCGCCAAAAGTGGCTAAAATCCTCCGTTTTCCCGGAGATGAATTGCAATTTATTCAGCTTTCATGCAGGTTCCATACCTTCGGATCCTAAAAAGCCTCACTGCCAACCCGACTCCGATGGAGGTAGAGCAGATCGAGACTCCGTCTCTGCAGGAGGCAATCCGCGCTAGCCTCGGACGGAGACGGTTTGGCTCTGTTGTTAACACTGATTGTGCAACGGCACCGCCGTTGCGCGCTGCGGCTCCTTGTGTGGCAGCTACCTTGTGAACCACCTCGTCGGGTTGACCCCACGGAGAGGTTGTTCCAGTTCTTCCTTTTTCTTCGTCTAGCCGTACACCCGAGAGTCGTGCCACTGGCTGGAGCGTCGCAGTCAATCGCAGTCATCATGTAGTTTGCCATGCCATCGCTACTCACCCCAGCTCACCATGATAACCCCCTGTGCATAAACGCCCGTGGAATATGTGCGGCAGGGCGAGTGTTCATGGGTTTGAAATTGGCCAAACAGCAATCATAATAAGACCTCCGACAGAAGGCCCACGAACTCGAAGAAGTCACCGGTCGAAACGAATTGAGCAAGTGTCGTTGATCCTCAAGGACCTCCGGGAAGTCCTGTTCGTTACGGTTGTGTCGGGGCTGCAAAGATCGCCTCCGAGTTACTGAAGGCTGTGCGGTCGTCGTCGGAATCCAGGGTGATTTTGATAAAACTTATAAACTGAACTCCAAAGAGTCCTCGTCTAGGCAGAGAATGGTGAAAAGAAAGGACTAGTGCTAGTGCGACTGGAATGTCTACTTCTGGGTAGCCACTAGTGTGGAGAGGACTCGGTTTGTCTCAGAATGATGAGACGAACGAGGTCTGCTTCTGTTCAAGTTCTAGCCAGGAGAGGTCTGGATGGGCTCTCTCGTACTTTGATCAGAGGGCCCTCCTTCCCTCCTCCCTTCGATTCAGCATTTCTCTCCTAGCACTGTCTAAGCTCTGTTGCTAGCCCCAGCTCAAGAGAACAGACTAGGTTTGAGCATCCCGGCAGAACTGCCTGAGTTCTCAACTGAAACTCTCAAGCTTTGGTGTCCTGAAATCCTCCGGTTCTCCCCGAGCTTTTGGGGAGAACCACACTTACTACAGTTAATCCTTTCAGGCTTAATTGTGAATATATTACTACCCCAAATACTGGGCCGACTGTGTCCATGGCGGCAATAGCAAACCCTAGCGCCTTTTTTGAGGTCCTTGGCAGTGTACTCTGGGTTGAACTGGTAGGCCCCTAGCTGTGTCCAGTTTGTCCCCCATGCCGAGCCCCTTGCCCCGAACACGGTGTCCCGCCCGCGTATTTGGAGTAGTATCGCGTTGGGTTGTGGTGGTCATTCAGGAGGGAGGCAAACATCTCGGGGCGTAGGCCAAAAGCCTGCTGGAGGGCCTGTATCACCTTCCTCGGCACTTTTGTGTCCGCGGCGTGGAAACCTGATGACGAAAACTGAAAAACCTTTCACCACATGAGTATAATCGAACGCCGTCGCCGCATGCAATAGGTTCCCATGAAACACGAGGACGCTCTTCGCACTCATAAAGAGCGTCAGGGACTCCAGCTTCGCGTCATCCAACTGCTCCCGCGGTATCAAGTGTGAGCCGGGGTAGATCTTGATCGGATATCCATCCGACAACGCGACAAGAGTCCCATAGGCCCCCGCGTCGTAGTGGTTCGGCTGCTTTTGCGCACCACTGGAGGTCAACAACACTGTGCGGCTCATGTGCCCGGACCGCATCTCCATTTTGTTCCTCACTGTGGTCTGCAAGGTTTCCATAATGTCCTCGCCCATACCCTCCAGCCGCTTCATGAATGCGGAGTCCTCCTCGACGTTCACGATCAGACGTCTCCAGTCCTCGACAGTCGTGGTGTTCTTCCCCTTGTGCCGGAACTTCATGAAGTTTTTCTTGAGGTTGCCCGAGTTGTAGCTGTCGTTCATCTCCTTGCTGATGACTTCGGTTGGGGCAGGGTCTTCAAGGCGGCACACCACATACCCCTGCTGTGCTAAAGGGGCTCGCCAACCCAGAGGCCACACCAGCTTGTGAGGACGAACCTCCGTCTCCCCCTCTGAGACTGGAGATGGAGCTGCAGGTGCTCCTGGGGCCTCTGGCTCTGTTGGAGCTGCTGGGGCTTCTGGAGCTGCTGGAACTGCTGGAGCTGTTGGGGCTGCTGGGGCTGATGATGCTGCTGGGGCTTCTGGCTCTGTTGCTAATAAAGTGGCTTGCCCGTCGTGCTCCGCCGAACCAGCAGCGGAGTGGCTGAGCTTTTGGGGAGGCCCACACTAATAACTGCAATTAACCCTTATCTGCTTAATTGTTAATTAATACTGTACTCGTAAGGAGAAACTTCAATGATTCCTACAATATACTTTTCCTGAAGTGGACTATCTGCGCAGTCAATTCCTGAATACAATTTAGGAGAGCTGCCGCGTGCTGATGTTGCCGCACGTGTGTGTCGACATTATTATGACATCTTGCTTCGTCTCCGACGTCTCGATGTAGGAGTCATATATATGCTACCTCCGAGTCTCTGTGCAGTAAGGCATCAAGCATCAAGTGGTATCCCTTCCACCATGGATGTGAACTGACAGCACACTGCCTGGTCGTGACAATCTTCACCTTTTCCACCACCATGCAGCACACTGCCAGAAAGGATCATGTGCGTTCCTCACTTATTTGCAAACCTAAGGTCAATTTCATGCTTTAACAAACCCTCGAAGCTGGTTGAGTGCTCGTTACTTCTCAAGGGTATCTACTACGCAGGTTGTCACTTTTGCCCTGCAAGCGTGATCATAGAGCATAGCCCTGGCTTCGGGCAGTGCAGTAGAGAGCATGCCGGGTTGTGTTATGTGTGCGGTGTGTGGTGTGCGGTGCGCGAGACAGGCGTGGCTCTCTTACCCGCAATTTCAGCCGCGTTTCTTGGTGGCGATAAAAATAGTCGATGTGGTGCAGCGAGGTGCATCGATGGAGAGACTTCAGCTACATCAGGGGCTTGTAAGGAAATTGAAGGAGCCACTTACTTTTGCATGAGCAATGCTCAATCAAATCCTTGGCTTCGGCTGGATTTGGGCCGGGACTGCATCGTGCACGAGGTGCACATCTACAACCGGCCTACCCCGTGCTGCCGGAGTGCTTTTGGCACGCACGAAATTTGGGTGGGGAGTGTGGCTACTAGCGCGACGGACAACACTCGGTGCTACACTGGTACTGCAGCTTCTGATGCGTTGAGTGTGGTGGACCCCTGCATCGTGGGCGGAACAGGGGTGACTGGCCGTTATCTTTATGTTCGCTTGCCAGGGGATGATCGCACAATCACTCTTGCGGAGGTGCAGGTGCATGGCACTGTAGGTGAGTCAGCAAATGACCCATCATAATTGTAATGAGGCACCTTCTTCTGACCAATCATACTTGTGATGAGGCACCTTCTTCTGACCAATCATGATTGTGATGAGGTGCCTTCTTGTGACTAAACTGGATGAATGGGCGCCGTGATGTATAACGGAAGACGTTTCTTGGGTCTGAGCAATCGCCACTCCGCTGCAAGCGCCCGCCACCTCGATGGTTTGGGTGTCGATGTGTAGTTGCTGCTGGTGCTCCTTGATTACCCCGGGAGGCGTCATCTCGACATAGCCATCCGACTGGCGTTCTCGCCAGACGCAGTGAGGTCCAGCTGTCTGGGGGGGCGTGCAATGTCATCTGATAGACACCCTGTTGATAGCGTACACCCATCACAACACCTCGGGGCCAGATTGTTGTGCACAAATTCTTCGACTTATTCTATCGAGCCAATCATCTGCTGGGGTTGGGTTAATGGAGATGCTGGATGAAACGCACTCATGGCATCGTTGTGCCGATGTAGTTCGGAGGAGATGTGCTTATGTCATCATAGTTATATCGACACAGATGGCCATTCTTCACCGCATTTACAAGGGTGCGGGCAGATGGCTTAGCGTGCACATTTTGCTCAGCTTTGATAGGGTGCGTATGTTGGCAAGCTTTGAGGGCGCAGCGGCTCGCACACGCCTTGCCCCGCAGCAATCATGGTGGGATGGCGCAGCCTGGGCACACATAGCACAGCTCATGAAGATTTATTGATGTTTAGAATGAAATGAATGTTTTCTCACAAAAGGGCTGTTGCAATGAAATGACGCATCGCTGATGACTTTGTGAACCGGGGGTCGAGTAACAACGGTAGATCTTCCATCACACGCCTTCACAAGGTTGATGGTGCGCAACAAACAAATCAATCGTGACAGTGGGTGGCAGGCAGCAATCGCATTGCCCCATCTGAATGTGCCGCCGCACTGACTAAGATTACGTGTTTCTGGCGTGCATGATGCGTTCAGTTGCTGCAACTGTTGCCCCAACCGCAACTTCCTTCCCCACGACCATTTCACCAGCATCAGGTACATAGGAACTAATTCTCAAGACTCAACCTTGATAAGTAGCTGCTCAGCTCCGACATCCAACTGTCAGGCCCAGGTCATGTGGTTCGCTCAGGCTCCTCTTGAGCACTTGAACCTCTCGCGGGCGCTGCTTAGCGCTCCGTGGTCTCTGCTCTCCGCTTTGAGCGCACCAGGCGCAAACGGAGGAACGATGGTCTATCTGAAGATCTGATTCCGAGGTTGCCTTGATGGAATCGAGGGACGGGACAAACAGTGATGTAGTTCGGGGCGCGGTGAATACCTGTGGCTTGGGGCTCCGTGGCAGATGCGCCAACTTCCACAACTCCCACCACCACCCCGACCACCACGCACCCCATCACCGCCACCCCGACCACCACTCACCCCATCACCGCCACCCGACCACCACTCACATCACCACACCACCCCGACCACCACTCACCCCATCACATACCCCGACCACCTCACCCATCACCACCACCCGCACCCCATCCCGATTACCACTCACCCCATCACCGCCACCCCGACCACCACTCACCCAATCACCAATGCGCCCACAACGGCGAGTCCTTCCACAGATGCTCCCACGACCACTTCTCCTACAACTGATTCCCCCACCAGCGCCGCCCCCACCACCGATGCACCATCATCAGTCCATCCAACCACAGTTAGTCCTGCGACCTCGACTCCAATCACAGCGCATCCCACCAGCGTGCACCCCACTACATCTTCACCCTCCAGGTATGTGGGCACCATGCTTCCGAAGTGCACACCTCCCTCAAAGACACGCAACGCGTTCGACGGCAGCCAGGGAGTGGGCACAAAGCGCAGTCGACGCCTCTCCTCTTGGAAGACATTATCCTGCTGTTGTGACAAGTCGAACCTTGGTTGGGCCTCGAACAAGGGAGAAGACGAAATAATGAATCGGCCCCTACGAGGTGTTTGGGATTTGTAGGCCCCCCGGGATGTCCATTCCTTCACCTTACTCCCGATCAGATGGTTGTGTCCGTGTTGATTCCGAGAAGAGAGTATAGACGATCCTCACGAATTCTGCCTTCTAAGAATTAGAGGGCTCAGTACCCGCAAGCGATTTCAAGCAACCGTAGAGAGCACAGTAGAGGGGGGGCTTGACATCCTCTTGGGCGGGACGGGACGATACCCAACAGCATATCGCCAACCAAAGGTCCAACCCTCCCACCCACAACTGCCCACCCAGCCACCATCCATCCAGCCACTGCCCACCCGGCCACTGCCCACCCAGCCACGATGTCCCCTACCACGCAGCCCCCCTCAACGCTCTCCCCCAGCACGGCTCCGACCAGCCTTCCTACGGAATACCCAACAGCAGTCCCGACAAATGCGCCGGCTACGTGCGCCCACCTCCTCGCCATCCACGACGGCGCCCACCCTGACCCCACCGCCTCCCCTTCTCCCCCTCCCCCAAGCCCCCCACCAACTTACACCATGGGCAGCGACAGCGCTACGGGGTTCATCGCCCTGTCTTATGCAGGAAGCCCCAGCATCACTTGTCTCAGGCTCTCGAACGCTCTGAGTAACTTGAGCTCTATTAACGTCGTGACCTTGTCCGGACCGTCCAACATCACCTGGGATTTCAACGTCAGCTCCTCATGTGGCGCCGCTGGATGTGTGATCGACCTGTGCGACTTCACCGTAGGGAGTTACACCCTGGAGGGCACGGTCGCGTTCACGGACTCACGCCCGGTCAGCTCCGTGAACGGTACCGTGGTTGTCTATCACGTGCCCCCTCCACCGTCCCCGCCCCCACCCTCACCTCCACCTCCACCGTCACCTCCGTTGCCGCCGCCTCCGCCGCCTCAACCGTCACCACCACCTCCGCCCTCGCCACCTCCTCCGCCCTGCCCACCCCCGCCGTCATCGCCGCCCCCCACCGCCTCCACCGCCCCCGCTGCCCTCTCCCCTCCCTTCTTCTTCTTCTCTTCCCCTCCGCTCAGTACCCTACCACCTCCGCTTCTGCTTTCACCACTACCACCGCCATCCCCTCGATCTCCACCTCCCTCGCCGACCCCTCCTCCCGCAGCTGGGTCAGTGGACCTGGTTAGCGCCACCCTCACCTTCTCGGCTCTGGACTACGCCTCCCTCTCAAGTAACAGCAGCCAGATGGCGGCGTTCGAGACGGCCTTTGTCAGCCAGCTGGCCTCCTCGGCGGGTGTCTCCTCCTCGGATGTCTTTGTAACGAACATTGCTGCCGGCAGCACCGCTGTGACGTCGCAGGTCACATTCATCAGCGGCTCCAACTTGTCAGGTATCCTCTAGCTGGACCCTTCTCTCTTGCCGCGGCCGCGGCTGCCCTTTCCAACTCCATGGGCTTGCTTGTGTCTCAAGGCCAGCCATGCACAGACTCGCAAAGCGCATGTGAGGTACAACTTCCTGAGAAAATTAAAGTGGCATGCCAAGTACTTGCTATGAAGTGTGAAAAAAAAACGCCGACGTTGATGCAGAAGCCGTTGATGCAGAAGCGGTTGATCCAACGGCAGACGTGAAAATCCCCGATGCAGGAATTCCCGATACAGGGACTGCCGGTGCCGAAACCGTATAATATATATATATATATATATTGCCGATGCAGAGATTGACGATGGCAAAACTGCTAATCGATGCCGGAGCCACCGATGCACGAACCGCCAATGCACAGAGCACCGATGCGCACACGGTCGATGCAACTGCCGATGCAGCGACCGTTGAGCGCTGATGCAGAAAGAGTAGGTGGATACCAGCATTTGTCACACACTAGTCTAGACACGGCCGCCACTCCAATATAATTATATTGGACCAACTTTCCAATTGTGAGAATCTGAGAATGCGCTCTCATTCTGTCGACCTTCAAAATCTCCAAAGCGCAAAATATCCTGACTTCGCTTACCGCTATACAGCACACCTTGATGTGTCATTGACGGCTGTCATGATGTGTCTTTCTTCGGCAGCACCTGGCTCGGCTCTGGCTCTCAGGCAACCATCCGAAGTAGGCACGAACTCGTTCGTCGTAGTTGACCCCTGCTGTGCTTTAGCTCTCATCTTCCTAGTCCCTATGTCTGCTGCTGGGCGCAACCTCCGCAGCACCACGAGGGCAGGCTCGATCGGACTTCGAGGGGTTTAGGGTTTAGGGGGGTCAGTGGCCACTGCCCCCCCCTAAACCCCAAACCCACGCCCTTCGAGGGATTTAGGGTTTAGTGGCCACTGGCCGGTAACGCTGCGCTGAATGAAAATAAATAGAAACTGAAAACACACTGAGCACAATCGTGTACTATGAGGGGGGATGAAGCCCCACACCGAACGCGTCCTCCAGGAAGGCTGGCGTGCTGCCACCTCGAGCCAACTCATAGCCTCTACGGCATTCAGTGCAACGTCATCGAAATATTGCTTGATGACAAGTCGTATTGTCCACGTCGACAAGATCGTGGATACCCGATTCGGTCTAGCGTGCGTGAGTTTCTACGCAGGTTACTATACCCAAATCGTGTCGTCGATGTGGCCGGTGCAACTCATCGGCGGCTGCAACCTATTGGTGAACTCGTGTGCGCGCATCACATGTTTGGCGGGGATGCCGTACCGTATCGACTCGCTTCCGGTGGGCAGGGACGCTTGCACAGAAACCGCGTGGCTCGGCTGTAAAAGGCCTGATTGGCTCGGTACGCCGAAGGTGCATCTCGGTACGCAAAAAAACACGTTTCGGTCAGCAAGAGGCAATGGCTAGGTTCTCAAGCGGCATGCCCGGGAGCTGACGAGGCGAAGCCTCATCCACTACACCTTATTCACCACTCGGTGCTACAGTGCTCTTTTGATGATGAGAGTACTAGCGCGGTGAAACATATTTGACCGCACTTTTTGGTCGTGCTGGTTATGAACTGTATATGCATGGCGTGCACTTCATCGTGGAAGTTTCTTGAGTATTTGCGCTACCCCCCATTCTTGCGACACGACGAGAGAGTAGGGCACCATCCTCCGAGAGCTATAACATTACCAGGTAGCATTCGCCCCACGTCAACTCCATTGTGGTCAGCCAGACACAATGCCCTCCAGCTAGGTACACCACCACTGTGCCCAATAGCTGGAGGGCTGTGCAGTGATGAAGGTAAGGTGAATATTTCCCGGTCATGCTCGACATTCAATAGTAGTAGGGTAGCCTCATCGTTCCTCGACGAGCCGGAGTGGGGGGGGGGTCATGCACGCAGGTTCTGCAGCCAGCTTTGTTTCCATGCTCAGTGAGTCTCCAAGCTCCGCGTTTTCCAGTTTCAACCAATACGGCAACATCACCTCCTCGGACATTACGCTCACGACCGGCATTCGAACGCCTCCACCACCCTTGGCGCCGTTATCACCTTTGCCTGCACCACCTTCTAAGAGACCACCTCCCGCTCTCCCACCATACAGTGCCCCGGAACTCCCTCCATTCCCCCAGGCCCACAACAGCAAAGCGCCGTCACCGCCAACAGATGCCTCAACAACCGTGGAACTCGTCACTCTGGCGCCGAGCAACGCACCAGCCGCTCCCGTGGTGATGCTCCTGGAGGTTCCCCCAACGCCACCATCGCCGCCTTCTGCTGCCCCTGCCGTCGCTGCTGCCGCCACCATCATAGGCTATTCCAGAGCACCACCATTGCCGTCACCGCCGCAGCCCCCAGGTCAGAGCATGCGTCCTGTCAGCGCTACCAGCAGTAACAATACAAGAAAAGAAAGCTAGGCTCCGGTGGAGCGCGCCACGAGCATCACCGTCCCCTGGGCCTTCCCCAGCAGCAGCACATCTCGTTCGCATTCCCCTGCGGGCCCTGTCGCTGATCTTGGTTGAGGGGGAATCTCACAACCCTAGGTCCTCATTGGTGCACAGCTTGGGGGAGTGGGCCCTCATTGGTGCACAGCTTGGGGGAGTGGGCCCTCGAATTGGAAGCAATTGAGTCTGATCTATCGCTTAAGTTTCAGTAGAGTTAACATCAGCCGAAGTAGGGTTTTTTGTAGGAGTGTAACCCCCCCCCTGTGTGCTCGTGGCCCGCCTAAGGACCCCCCCTCAGGCACCCCCCCGATGCGCCCTGTGATTTCGTTTGTCGCTAAGGAGCGCACTTCTGTTACGGTTCGAGAAGAGATGGAAAGATGGTGAAACCGATTTCAATGAACTGAGTGTCCCCTCTCGTACGTCTCCCTGCCTGGCAGGAGGCCTCCGACCGCCTCCACCCCCTCCGCGGCCTGCGCCTCCTCCACCTCCAATGCAACAGCTGGCGGCGTTGGAGTACATGGCAGCCGAGTACGAGACAGACGCAGAGCTGCTCGATACTGCGTTAGCAAGGGATGAGACCCCGCCCGTGATCTCGCTGCTCGGGGAACCATCGGTGGTGGTGATGCAGATGGAGGAGTACCACGACCGCGGGGCGGTCGCGGCAGACGACGTGGACCGGGCGGTCGCGGTGTTAGTGGCAGGGCTCGAGGGGTTGAGCACGGAGATGCCGACCTCCTCCGGCGCCCCTTTTCTGATCACCTACACGGCACAGGACGCCGCTGGGAATTGGGCGTGTGGGGTGGAGCGGCGCGTGCATGTGGCTAGCCCATGCACGGCGCCCTCCACCCTATGCCGCGACACCTTGGTGCGCGCAAGTCTCCCCCGATTGGCGCGGCATCGCGATCACAGGCTCCTGCGCCAGGATCGACACTGTTTGCTTCTTAACCTGAGCTCCGATTCTTGCTGCAAAATCGGAGTGGTCTCTATTTTCCGAGTCTTAGTGTGGAGCTGGTCTTTTCCCTGTTCTGTTCTGTGAGTCCCGTCATAGGGCCGGTGGTCTACGGAGGTCTCCTGCAGGATCCCCTCGAGGCTGTGACTATCGCTCGTCGGCACCTAATTGTCACTGTGCGCTGAGGCGGGTGCACTTCCTCCTGCGCCCTCGCGCGGCTGCAGGTGTGCAGCGCGTGCGCAGCGGCGGATGACTGCACCTGCCTCTTCACAAACCTGGACTTGGGGCCCGGCTCTGCAGTGCCCCCAGAGTACACACCGGTGCCGGACGCCACCCCGCCGGTGCTCACCCTCCTCGGCAATAGCGAGCTGGCGGTTACCACGACGGGAATCACTGTGATGGTGCACCGGGTCCCTATCCACTCCACGTGGCGCGACCCCGGGGCGCACGCTTGGGACGCCGTCGATGGGAACCTCTCTGCCGTCGTTTCTGCCTTCGGTGCCGCGGCGGTCTCAACCTCAGCCGCCACCCCGGAGCAAACGCCCTACGTCATCACCTACTCTGTGGCGGACGCTGCGGGCAACGCTGCCCCCCTCCTCCGCCGCCGCATCCACGTGAGTGCAGACCTACATTGTATTTATATACGATCCAATCGCTGTGCACGGACGATCCAGGGGCAGAGCGTTGCCAAGATTGGCCAGGCCCAGAGCTGAGGCCGCTCGCAAAACAGAAAGCGCTACCGAAAATTCACAGTGTATCAGTCCAGACGAAGCATAGTGTAGGCCATATACTTGAACTGAATGACACACCGCAGGTCCATGCGAGATTATGACATACTGTATGTCAGCGCGAGATTGTAACACACCGCATGTCAGCGCGAGTTTACGACACACCGCATGTCAGCGCGAGATTATGACACACCGCATGTTAGCTAAGAGGACTCCTTCTTACGGGGGGAATTATGGTTAGGGTTTTAAGGTGGCTCCGAACAACCCTAAGTGATGGGATCAGCGATGGATAGCATGACGTGTTGGGTTTCATTGGGGTTACTGTAAACCCTGAATCCTCCTTCGAAGGGATGACACCACTGTGGATCATTTCTGGCTGATACGGCGATGCGCACCAAGGTCTCAGGCTCAGGCACGCGCTCCGGGTGATTGCCAGACCTGACACTTAAACGGATTCGACACAGCATGTGTGCTCTACACCCTGTCCGGACAGCGAACGGACGATGGAGCGCACGTAGCTCACTTATTTTAGGGAGTTGAGGAACACGATAAAGGGCCAGCCTGAACCTTATGCTCGACGCCCAGGGGAGGGGGGTGCCTTTTGGTGTATCCCCCCCTCTTCCCCCACTCTTTGCATGCAGATGATGAGAATGCTTCCCTTCTTGCAGGTGGACAACCCCTGTGCGGAGCCCGAGGTGCCTTGCAAGGATGGGAGCTGCAGCCTGGGGGGAGGGCTGTGCCCGTCATGGGAGCTCTTTCCGGAGGAGGAAGCCGCAGAAGACGCGGCCGTGGCGGCGCCGCAGATCACTCTGGTTGGGTCGACGCGAGTGGAAGTCCCCCAAGGGGAGGCATACGTGGCGTGCGCTGAAGAGGCGCCCCTGGCAACCGTGTGCGACCGAGGCGCAACAGCCTGGGACCCAACGGACGGCGACCTCACCCACCTCGTGCGGGTCTGGGCTGCAGCCTTGCAGCCGACGTCGCCGAGCGGAGATGAGGGGATCGGAGGGGGGCAGGAGGAGGGGGGGCTGTTTGCCGCCACTGGGCTCTTGGCGTGTGCCCTCGATACAGGGTTGCCTGGGGAGCGGGGGATCACCTTCAGCGTGCGGAACTCCGCTGGGGTGTGGGCGGCGGCGGCGGCGCGGACTGTGGTGGTGGTGGCGCGTTGCGCGGTTGGAGAGCGTGTGTGCGCTGACCGCGTCACATGCTCCCAAGGCGGCACGTGCTGGAGCGAGCTTCTGGCGGCCGCGGAGGCAGGCGCCTCCAGGGAGGAGAACGCCGCCCCGATGGTGACCCTACGGGTAACAGAAGGTTTCGGCGCACACGTGACGGTGGGGCAGGGGGCAGCGTACGCAGCGTGCACGGCGGGGGAGGCCCCAACGGAGGCGCAGCCGTGCGACCCCGGCGCAGAGGCGTGGGACGCGGAGGAGGGGAACCTGACGCACAAGGTGCTGAGCTGTCCGCCAGAGGAGTGCATGGACGTGGGGTGCCCAGGGCATGAGTACGCCGTCAAGGGGGTGCAGGGGTGTGTGGATACGTCCGCGGAGGTGGGCGCGGTGTTTGAGGTGCGGCTGGTGGTGCTGGACGGTGCTGTGCCACCGCATTCTGGGGCGGCGGTGCGCACGGTCACCATCGTGGCGCCGTGTGCTGAGGAGGAGGAGGAGGAGCAGTACTACTATTGCCCGGAGGACGGCGGGTGCGGGTCCGTGCCGTGCGACCAGAGGGCAGCCTTAGCGGCACTGGAGGCGTTGGAGGACCCCGCGGACGCCGCGCCCCCAGCCATCACGCTGCTTGGGCCTGCCACGCTTCACCTTGCCTACGGCGCAGCCGCGTCCCCTCCGTTAGCGCTCCTCCCGTGTCCCACGTTTAACTCTACCGAGGTGATTGCGGCCCCTTCCCCGGAGCCTGACGCAAATAGCAAGCACCCCTCCTAGAGGTGGCACAGATTGAGGCTCGCACTAACCTCGAGGGTCTACACTCAAGTTTCAATTTAACTCGTCGTCTGACATCGCGGATACGACATCAGCCCAGCGTCAAAGCAGCGAGCTGGATCGGGATGCACCCGGCAGTCCCCTTCGGGAGTGAGGCGCGTACTCCGCTCGGCGGTAGCTGTTGCACGTCCAGGTTGGTGGACGCGTGAATGTGCACCAATCACTGTATTTGTGAACAAAACACCCGCAGCCATAACTTCCCGCAGCTGAAAGACCCAATTAGCGGGAGGGCCTCGTGTGAACGTGTGCGATTGTGTCGAATCTGGAGACTTGACGCAGTGCGCCCGCGGAGACCTGGAGGAGAAATCTGGGCGGTGTTTTCCTGGATGCGAATGGGTGGGCGTCACTCGAGAGAGATTGCGATGCAGCGGTGGATGACTTCAGCTCAAGCCGATGTAGTCGCCATTGCTCCGCTGCACTGTAATATCCCCATATCAACCGATGCGTTGCTGCTGTAGTTTGGGTTATTGTTTGCAGTTTGGATTATTGGTGCGTGATGTTATTCCCGAAACGAAATGCAAGCAGAGTGAGCACACAACACACTGCAAGAACGAGCAGGAATGAATGCTTGCCGGTTTCATAAATTACATTTACTCAGCAAGTCTTAATTCTCTCTCTTCCTCCAAGCTACTTCTCTGGCTAGCTTTCTCCTCGGTCCTCTAGCCTCTCTGGCGAGTCTCTAGCCTCTCTGGCCACCGATGCTCTAGCCTCTCTGGCGAGCTCTCTTCTCTGTCCGTCCCATTACTCCCGAGCCTGTGGCTGAAATGAGTGTCTCTCCGTCTGTCAGGGAGCAGGCTACTGCTTCGAAGCTACGTAGCTACTTCCGTGCCTAAAGCCTCTCTGGCCGAGCCTCTCTGGCCGAGCCTCGCTGGCTTACGGCAACGGATAGCAGCTTCCTCGCTGGAACCCGGAAGCTTCTTCAGCAGCAGCCTCCACCCAATCCTGCACCTAGCAGGGGCTCACCGGACAGAGTCCTGGGCACTCTTTGAGCCCTGGACACACTCACTCAACGGGGGCATGGGAGGGCCAAAAGCACGAGTGAGTCACCTGTCAGCAGCAGCTGCGGCCTCTGCCATGGCCCCGGGAAGAATGAGCTTCTGCTCGGTGTCGAGCTCGTAGTAGCGCTCGAAGCAGTCGCTCTTCCAGTCGCCCTGCATCTTGATGTAGATGGAGGCCACGTCCAGGCGCATTGCCGCAGTGGCCCCGCCCCGCCGCAACAAGTGCCCCGCGTAGCTGGATGGGTCCAGCCCCACCCTCTCCGCCAGGGACTTAATGCCCGCCACCAGAGCATCGTGGGTCATGGGCACCACCGCGGCCCGTCGGCCCGTCACCTTCTCCATGACGAAGAGAGCCGAGTCCCCCGGCCGCCCCGCCGTGCGCTCCATGAGGCGCATGAGGGCCCGCACTGGGCACAGCAGAGACCCCGGCACCGCTCGCAGAGGCACCCAATGGTGCCGCTCGCCACACTGGATCGTCTTCGAATGCCGCACCCTGATCCACACCACTGAGCCATCCTCGTGGAAAAGCACATCATCCCTCACCAGGGCCCCCCTGGTGTTCCAGGCACCCGCCTTCCCCGTGGTCAGGTTGTCCTTGCGGAACAGACCGAAGAAATCAACGAGAATGGCTGCCCACAGAGCCTCCTGTCCAAGGTCATGCGACGAAATGAGCACCGCCATCTTGGCCAGGTCCGCCAACGTGAGAGGCATGACTGGCCTAGGGGGCCTCCCCCAGCACCGCTTCACCCCCTGCAGAGTGGCTGCCACCGCATGCCTGGCCGCCACCGGCACCCACTCGTGCCCCCGCTGTAGGTGCAGCTGCCGCACCCCCGCCAGGTAGTTCTTGATGGTGCCGGGCTGAACGAACCAGCTGCAGTAGGTGATGAACATGCACAGGGTCCTGTCCGTGGCCGGCAGCAGGGGCTCCAGACACCCCAGGCATGCGAAGGTGATGCAGAATGTGACGAAGGCCCGCACCCCTGTGCCGTAGCACCTCCTCGTCTCTGGTGCCCGGGCCTCCGCTCGGTAGCGCTCCACCTCCCGCTGCAGCTCCTGCACGAGCTCCTCTGCCCAACCCTCAAGCCCAGTCAGGGAGGGCCACGGGATCCGGCCCCACCCTCACAACCACCACCGGCCATCTGGTGGGCCCCCAAGCAGTCCTGCCAAGCCCCCGAAGGTCACGGGCTGTGAACAAGTGGGTGCCCTTCTTCCACTCCCGCACCACTCTGAACACATGAGGGAGGCTCTTCACGAGCTCCCAGCCGTCGTCCCCATCCCACACAGGCACAAGGAAGCACGCCGCCGTGCCCCACTGCTGCCGCCGCTTGCACTTCAGGAAGTTCTTGATGATGGCGAACATGATGCTGAACGGCAGGTTCCCCCAAGCGTTGTGGCCGTCGAACTTCTGCACCCGAGCATCCTCCACCGCGCTCCAACTGTTGTAGCAGTAGGCGTTAGCCCTTGACACCGCCACACACGAGTCCACCGTGAAGGGCCTGAACTCCTGATCCAGCGCCGCCCACCGCACCGGGCACACCATCCAGTCGTCCCGGTCCTGGCGCCAGATATCCGCCCGCAAGAACGCCTTGTGCTCCGCCAAGAACCGAGGCATGTCCAGCCTGGACAGCAGATCCGCAAGCAGATTGTCCTTGGTGTTGATGTACACGGGCTGTAGGCAGATATCGTGCTGTGCACACACGAAGAAGATCTGCCTCAGCAGAGGCAAGTAGGCCACCGGCCCCCACCAGCTCCCCACCTGGTACATGGCGGACTGGTTGTCGATCCTCACCACCACCGTGGTCCCGCTCATCCTGTGCCCCCACAACACCATCGCCCACCAGACCGCAAAGAGCTCGAGGTAGTTGATGCTCCAGCTGCTGCGGCAGTCACTCCTCCTCGGAAACCACGGGCGCTGCGGCAACCGTGCCAGGTCCTCCCAGCATGAAGAAGAGGCGCTCCCAGACTCCGCCGAACCCAGCGTGCCCGAGGAGTCCGTGGCGAAATGGCGCTGGTCCACCAAGCGCCGCTCCAGCATCACCCTCCTGCCATTGTACCGCCGCACCACCTGCTCCAGCACCGACAAGTCATCAAGCACTGGACGTGGCAGGCGCACCATCCTCCTGCCCACCGTGGCTGCCAGAAAACTGAAGCCCCTCCTCATGTAGAGGGAGAGGCCCCACACCACGTGGCTGCAGAAGGCCAGCAGCCCCAGCAGAGACTCGAGCCACCGCCGAGACACCATCCCCCGCGCCGCCTGCGCCCGCAGGTCCCCCGCCTTCTGCACCACCACCGCAATCCTCGTCGATGGAGGCGGTGCACACCTCCCCTGACGTGTCCAGCAGGACACCAAGGAACTCCAGCACCTGCGCGGGGCCCTCACACTTCGCACTGTTGACCTTGAAGCCCAGGAAGGTCACGAACTCGACCAGCAGCATCATCGCCTCCTCAGCCTGCTCCTTCGTCTCCAGCACGCGGAAAAAGTCATCGAGGTTCCCGACCATCGGGATCCCCCGCGCCTGCATCCAAGCAACAATCGCCCTCGTCCACCGCATGAAAATGCCGGGAAGCGCCCGGTTCCCGAACGGCGCATGTGCATCCATCCACCTGACGTCGTCGAACTCGAAGCACTGGTGCAGCCAAAACTGGCTGGCGATCCCCACGCTCCTGTAAGCCGCCTCCAAGTCCACCTTCACCATCTAGTAGCCGGGCTGCAGCATGCCGTAGGCCTCCTTCACCGTGGTGAACTGATCGCGCTCGAGCTGGATCCTCGCATTCACCCCCACGTCCGCCGGCCGGGAATAATCGCTCACCGGCCGTAACTTGACCTTGCCCTTGCGCACCTTCTCCACCATGCCGAGGGCGATAACCCCCAGCGGCAACCGCCATCCAGCTAGGAAGATGTGCCCATCTCCGCTCTTTCGCCTGATCTCCTCCCGCATCACGTCCATGTGCTCCGGGCCCACGTAATTGGGGACCCGGTACGGCTCGTCGACGGCGAGCTCCCCCGACGGCCATCCCGCCCCGCATGCTGCACACCTGACGAGGAAATCCACATCATGCCACCCCTGAAAATCGGCTGCCACCAAGTGTGCATGGCTGGTGAGCGTGGGAATGGCGCACCCAACTCGTACGCACTCCTCCTCGTAGCACCGCCGCTCACCCTCGCTCGTGCCGCAAGCCTCCATGTTCTCGATCATCGCCATCCGCAAAATATCCTCCCTCAGCTGCGGCCATCTCGTCGAGACACGTGTCCGCCACGGCTCCGACGTCGAGGCCCACGTCTCGGGGCACCGCCGTGTGACCGGCAGCGGCGCTAGGCGATCCATCTCCCATGCCATGGGTGCCCTGCCATGCCTACGGGGACCCCCACGCACATCCTAAACGCGTCCGCCCTCAGGCCGGCCCACCATCCGCCAGGGACGTCCGCTCCGTCCGGCGGCACCAGCGGCACACCTCCGCCATCCTCCACATCCGGAGGCCTGCATCCCACCTGTGCATCAACGGCACCGATAGCCTCCACGACTATCGGCTGCCCCAACTCCAGCTCCGCATCTGCATCCACCATGGGGTCCGGCGCTACTATCGGAACCCCCTCTGCCCCCGCCGGGGCCTCGCTGCTGCTCCTCGGCTCCCCCAGCGGCACAGCCACCGCCGGGATCAGCCCTTCGCCTCACAGGCCCGGGCACGAGGCATCAGTCCTCACGTGCCCCTCTGCGCCACAAGTACTGCAGACATGTCTGAGATGACAATTAGGCTGGTGCCTGCAGTTGCCCTCGTTGTGACCGTAGCATGCATCCGACACACCACCACGGCCACCACGCCCCCCACGGCCTCCACGGCCACCACCACGACCGCAACCCTTGCCTTTGCCCCTGCCCCCACCAGCATCCTCTGGGGCAGTAGGCCGCTGCTGCTCCGCCGCATCACGCTGCCAGGTGTAACGATCTCGTGTCTTCTTCGCTTTCATCTCCTGTAAGTTGTTCGCCTGCCGGTACACCCTCCACACCCGGTCGTACCCGTCCAACGAGATGCCGGTCGCAGACCGCTGCACCTGCCGCACCAGGTGCTCGTAGAAAAAAAAAGAAAAAAAAGAAAAAACCACGCCCGTTGGGCGTATGAGTAAATTAATTTCCCCGGCCCTACTCTGGGCCGGACCGCCGCAAGTGGCGGTCTTGAAGGGACAATTTACACTGGGTGGTTTTCATCTTTTTCCTCCTCTTGCTTCTCTTGTCTGAGTCTCCTGTATAGCTGGTAGGTGCTGTGTGCGTAGTTCACCGTCAGGTCGTGTATCCTTTGCAGCGCCTGCATGGCCTCTTTTCCATCGAGTCCCAGTTGCTCGAGTATGTCTCGGTTGTGCTTGTACACCGTGCCTGTCCTGCCCACTGCAAAGACATGGAGTTTGGCACGGAATCCGTGTCTACGTAGCAATTGTAGCAGAGGTCCGTATTTCATGTATTTTTCCAAGAGCTTGGGTCCCCATTTTTCGTCGTCGGTGTGGGCCACCTCAATGAGGTGTAGGTTTTTGACTCTTGCTGGTGCTTCCTGTTGTGTGCATTCCCACCCGTCCTCTAGGTCCTCCAGGCCCTCTATCATGACTATGTCTACAAAGCTCGGTATGGTGTCGGGCCCATCGTTCCTGCCTGGGTTGTCCTTTCCGTCGTGTCTGCATTGCCCTCTGGTGAGTATGTAGTTCGGGAGTACCCTTGGCTTAACCCCTGGGTCCCTCTTTTTTCCAGTGTAGGCGAGGACTTTGCACCCTCCTTTTCTATGGTGGTCGAGTATGTGTTTTAGTTCGTCTGCGTGGGCGTCCGCCCTGTCCGAGAACATTCCTCGCATCTGTGGGTTGTTGCATCCACCTAGGGCGTGCCCTACTCTCATGAGGAAGCCCTTTGCGTAATCCACCCCTTTGTGTCCACATCCTTTTAGGGTGCACCTACCGCTTCCTCCGGCTGAGTTTTTCGCCGTCTCATAGTCTTGTGCCGGCAGTATTCTTAGTCTGCATTTGAGTATTGTTTTTCGTGCCGCAAAGGTGGCTCGTTTCCAGAAGCCGTTCGCTATTTTGTGTAGTGGCTTGTCTCCCTTGAGGTGCCCCATTGTTTCGTTTAGCCAGTTTTCGGTGGCCTTGCCCTCTTGAACTGGGGGGGCGTTCCTGTTTTTCGTTCTGTTGTGTGTCATATCGTGCTTTCGTTGTTTCCATCTTGTTCTGGGCATCGGGTCCTCCATCATCGCATGGACTCTGGACTCCTCCGTGACCCGGTCATGGTGAACCTGTCTTTCATTTGCCTGCTCCCCTTGAGAGAACTCACTGAAGTGGTAGAAGGAGACACTTTCCGTCGACCGGTCAACGCACGCACCTCTCTGAAAAAATGCCAGCCGCCTTATGATTTTATTATCGCGATAATTTTTATGATAATGAGTGGCAATTTTTTCTTTTGTATGGTATTATTACTGTATTTCTGAGGAGTATTTTGACACGCGTTTCGAGACGAGTAGAGGCTCATCAGTATGGCAAAATCCGGTCGCAAAAAACAGCCGTCTGATCCGCTTCTTGTGAGCGTGGAAATCCACCTACGACAAGTTGTGAGCTGTGCCACAGCAGCACTACGCACGTTGAGTTTGGCGAAAGGGAATTTTACCGCGCTCTCGCAGGGAGCAGCTGGTTCGCAATCCCTCTCTCAGCTTTCCGACTCACAGGTTGTCACAAGAAATCTACTCGAAGCTGTACAGCTGCTGGATACGAAGGCGCGCGCCACAGTAACCACAGCAAGGCGCGCTTTAATCTCGAACAAGGAAAGTCATGAATCTGAGTGCGCAGCGCATCTGGGAACCAAGGATACTAGAAAGGGCCCTAGTGCGAGAACGCTGAGGCGCAAAAATCTTCGGGAATCACGCAGAGTCACACAGTCTGATAAAAGAGACACTGAGCCAACAGACGTTCCAACATCTCGCGTGACGAAACCCTCGAAAAAACAGAGCTCAGATATTTTGGTAGAGGCTTGCGCATCTCCAACAGACACAGGAGAACCAGTGACACCAGCCGCCACTTCATCCTTTGTGGCCTTAGGACCTTTGTCCACAGGAAGGAAAAGAGCGAAGGGCAGCACTGGTGACAAAGGGGAACGCAAGAATCCCAAGGCAAGAAAATCGCTTACATGGAGAAAAGAGACACACAGTAAACGCTCAGAGTCAGTGCCTGCTATGGAGAAGCAGGCGTCGGGATCCCTGCAGCGTTCGACGTCACTTAGCCCTGAGGGGCGATCCATGTTCTCAGTCTACGACCGATAATTTTGCCACAGTAGAGATACTTAAATCAGACACCTTACTTGCTGTGGAAAGGGCATCGTGGCGAGTCCACTTAACTCGATCCACTGATCAGGCGACTGCTTAACTGGGTGGGGCAACTCCCTCCTGTAACTGAAGTCAGAGACAGTATGTCGTTTGCGAGACTTCAAGCTTTGCTAATCCTAGGACAATATGGTGCCAAGCAGTGGAGACACTATAATCAGCCACAATGTTTACTGTAGACAGAGCATCGCGACAAGCTCACTTCGGAACTCACGCCTTGCCAATCTCAGAACAATATTGTGCCAGCATCTCGATCGCGCCGCTTTTCCCACGAAGGTTTTTCCAGCGGCTGTATTGTGCTGTATTTGCGGTGAGAGGATCCAGAGGACCCGTGGGACCGCGGGGGACGGCTTACCCATAATCCTAAGAACCCGATCAGTCGAGGACTGCTTAGGATCCCACATAGCCTAGCCACCACTTGCAAGCCTATTCCTCAAGTGTAGTGCTGACTAAAGCCCCTGTCTGTTTAAAGTTCCTGCACCGCATTAGAACAATAACCCTGTGCCACTGCGGAGCGGGTAACTGTTTAGCTCTGCCGTCAGCTTCAGGGTTTGGGGCCTCAACACATCTATTCAGACCGAGTTCCTTGCTTTGCAAAAGTGTGCAGCTTGAATAGGAGATAACTTAATAGTGGTAATAGGCTAAAAGGGACGGCGCCCTATAAAAGCCCACTCAACGTTATAATTGAGTCATTTTTCTTTTCTTTCTTTTGGTAGAAGGAGAACTCAGCGGCAATCGTCCTCGCCCACTCGATGAAGTCCACCAAATCGTCCCGTGCCTCAGCTGGCGCCTCGCACAGCACCCGCAAGATTCCCCGCTCCAACTCCGCGAAATCCTTGCACTTCTTCTTCTTGGGCACCATCGTCAACTCGCCGTCCTTGAACTTCAGCCGCCCCTCGTCCTCCTGCTGAAGCCGCGGGACCGGCGAGATCACCAGGTCGATCCCCGCCAAGGGGCCCCGACTCGGAACGGCTGTGAGCGGGGGGGCCTCACCTGGAGGTCGGACAACGTCTTCTGGGGCAAGCTCGCCTCGAAGTGCCCTCGCCAGTTGCTCCTCATTCACCGTTCGGAACCCCTCGCCCAGTGCTGCCAGCTGGCCTCGACGTGAAGCGTCCAGAGGGGGAAGGGCTCCACGGCCTCCACCAGCAGCCCGAGCCTCTGCCTCCTCGCCCTCGAATGTCACCCTCTTCCTCTTCTTGAAGAAAGAAGCGACCATTACGTCCGAGATGGGGAACGTGGGGACCTGGGAATTCACGAGCCTCTGGAACTCCCCCACCCGCGCCTGCAGAAGATGCACAGATGCATGCCAGTGCTCCACCGTCGCCTCGCAGCTCGGCGGCAGCTCGTCCAACTCACACTCCTCCGTGCGAAGCTCAGGCAGGACATGCACCAGCGGGTCAAACGCGTGTGCCTCCAGCGTCTTCATGGGGTTCTTCCCGAACGGGTGGACCTCAGCGCCGAGAGCTGCGGCCGAAGCTTCGCAGCTTCATGGATCAGGTCCGCACATGCCTGCTCACACCGCGGAACATCCCATCCCTCCAACGCGGCCACCGAATCACGCATCGCATGCCGCAACTCCACTGCCTCTGGCGGGTCACACCCGCTCAGCACCGCCACAGAACCTCCACCAGCTGCCGACCTCTGAGCCTCCAGCGTGGCCAAGCGCTCCCCCAAAGCATCCAACTTCGCTCCCACAGCCGCCGCGATAGCAGCCGCTATCGCCTGTGGGTCCATGGGTCCATGGGTCGGTGTCGCACTTGGGACCGCTGCCGCAGAAGCGACAGTCCCGATACCCAAGTTCCCCTGGGCCCCGGCCGCCCCAGCGGGGACGCCGCCACCGGGACCCCCCCCAGCAGAAACACTGCCACCTGTCGCTGTCACAGGAGAGATGAAACGCCCGACGGCGCAACACCTCCGCTTCCCGAGGCTCCAGCGCCCCCCGTCGCACAAGGAGATGCGCCGTGAGCACCGGCAAGCTCAGCGCCAACATTGCCCGCGCCCACTCTGAAACCTCGTCGAATTTCACCTTCTCAGCTGTCTTCCTGGTCGCCCAAGCCCCCGTAACAGCAGGCCAAGCACCAAGTGCTAACTCACCCGCAGCGTCGACTGTGAAGAGCTCGGTCCCAATCAGCACTTCCGTAAGAGCTCGCACCTTCTCTGGAATTACCTGCAGCTCGGAAATGTGTTCCGAAACCCAGGCCATGATCATGATGACGACGAGGCATCAGTCTTGCGCGAACCGCCAACTCCGACAAATTAAGCAGAGTCCGTAAGTGAACTTTCATCCCCGGGGCCGTCCAAATTCCTAAACCGCTCGCTGATGTCGCCATATTTTTGTCCAAAATTAAATCAGCACTCTCAAGCCCCAAAGAGTCCCAGCAACAAAAATATTCCAACTGCCTCCACTGATCTCACGAACTCAACCGTACAAGCGAACAGTACTTAATGACGAGGCACTGAGTAATCCACTGGAACACGTGCCAACCAAAATTTGCAATTCTCGACGCAATCACACCGCACAAACGCTGGCGTCCCAGTAACTCGCTGTGGCGGTTGAGAAATCTCCGTCTGTGTCGAAACCTCTTTCTCAAACTTGCCCGTGTAGTTGTTGCGCTTCCCCAACTTCAGCTGAATCTCCCAGATCGGCGGCATCCAACTAAAACTCTACGATGAAAATAACTAGATCTACCGCAAGCTTCCGCCAATTACTAACGCAACAGCTTCCACCCAGCTCCGCTACTACGCCACCAGGGTACTACGCAATCAGGGTAACGCCGTAAGCAGCGGAAACACAGCACCAGTACCAGCTCACACGCGTCGAATGTAACCTCCACGTCCGTCTTTGCGTCACAAATTCTACACCGGTCAACCGAGCTGGGAATGGGCATCTGATTTTTTTTACAAACTTTGAGCAGAAAGCAGGGTTTCTTTCGGGGTTCGGAAGTGTGGAAACTGACTCTCCGACAACGTCCGCCGTTGTCAATCAGCTGTGGACTTGTGCCACCCCGTGACACGCCCGATCAGGACGTCACACGCGCTGTGTCGTATCTCGATCGGGGCAAACCCTGAGCGACAGAAGTCGCGCCTGCTCGATTCCTTGATTCGGAATAACCGAAATTATCGTGAGCGATAATTGTGAATGAATGCAGTTTGGGTTATTGTTTGCAGTTTGGGTTGTTGGTGCGTGATGTGAATGCTGTTTGCAGTTTGGGTTACTGTTTGCAGTTTGGGTTGTTGGTGCGTGATGTGAATGCAGTTTGCAGTTTGCGGTTTGGGTTATCGGTTGCAGGTTTGGGCTATTGGTTCATAAGGTGAAGGGTATTTTCAGTTAGGGTTGTGCCCGGTGCATACGGTGAATGGCTATTGTAGTGCGGGCTCTTACAGCAGTGGTATACAGTTGAAGCAGTAGGGGTGTAAGGCGAATGCGCGGATGTGCCTGTACTGAGGTATGCACACGTTTGTTGTGTTATGTCATCCGAACCCTCACTGCATCGTCGTGTCGATGCCGGCATTCAACAGGGGTGCTACGCCGTGGCTTGGGACGAGTTTGACGGCGACGTCACCTCAGGGATGACGCTGCGGCAGCTGCGCGACTGCACGCCGACGGTGGACGATGGTGAGAGGGCATGCAGCTTCACGGCGTGCTCGGTGAAGGCGCTGGCGGAGGCGGTGTGCGAACCGGGGACATACACATACGAGTACACAGTGACGGACCTCGCAGGGTTTGAAGCGCGGGCAGAGGTGTCGGTGGCGGTGAGCGAGCTCGCCCAGCTAACCTCGGGGGTGGTGTTGGAGGCGGGGTCCGAGTCGGAGGCGGGGGCGCAGGCGGAGGCGCTGCGGGATGTTAGCTCAGAGGAGGCGACAGCGTTCCGGGGCGCGGTGGCCGGGCTGCTCGGCTCCGAGGTATGAGCCAAGCATGTCCCCCCCTTGCACCCCTCTTACACCCCTCTTACACCCCCCTTGCATCCCATGCTTCCCAAAGTGCAGCGCCACCATGCGAAAGCCGCTTGCTTCAAAGTAGAGCACCGGCGCAGCCCCGCGGCTTGTGATTCTTGGCGCGCAAAAACGGCGCGAATTCTGGGTCAATAGTCCGAATGTGAGTGGAGTGATGCTTGAATCACGGAGTCACGGAGCCCCCTCCGGTGGTGGTTTCTCTCAGCTAATTCAGAGCCCCCTCTGAGCTGAAATCGAGGATCAGCGAGAAACGGGTGACGGTCCAGTGTGGCGACAGCAGGCAGTTGCAACGTAGGAACACTGGGTTGCACTGCAATCGAATCCGACCCAGGACTAGCAGCACAGACGAGAACCCCTTGGTAGTCCTCTTTTGACGAATTGCAATGTCGTTAGGCGATTGCAATGGATGCTATGTTCGTATCGAGGAGATCGACCCTCTTCGATCGCCGGGGAGGGGGAGCGGGGGAGCGGGCATTTGCATTCAGGGACAAGGAGTAGGAGGAGAGGACGTCACCGTGGTGAATGTCACCGTCGAAGGGACGGCGATCCGTGTGACGTATACCGTGGTGGTGGCATCGGCAGGCTCAGCTCCCCCCCCTCACCGCTTCAGGCGCCGCACGTTGCGACACTCGTGGTCGGTTCCACCGAAGGGGGAGGCAGCGTTGGTGGCATCTCCCGCTCGGCGCGCACTGCGATCGAGCCTCTGTATGTTCGGCTTTTCTTGCGTGTCCCCACCTCTACCCTCACCGCCCCTCCCCCACTCCTCGCCTCTCTCTCTGGACCCTCCCTCGCGTCCCACCCCCGGAACTCCCCCATCACGTCCCCCTCCCGTACCGCCACCTCCTCACGCGCCGCCGTCGCTGCCGCACCCTCCTCACGCGTCGCCGTCGCTGCCGCACCCTCCCCCCCTCCCACCGCTACCCCTTCTAGACTTGGCCGTGGAGGAAGCCGCTGAGCGGCTGCAGGACGCCGAGACCTTCAGGACACATCTGGCAGCCGCCGCGGACTCTGCCAACGTGTCACTCACCACGGAGGTGGAAAGCATCACAATGGACGAGGAGCGCCCCCGCCTGACCCCCGTGGTGGACCGAGTGGCAGCCGCGAAGGCGGCGCTGCGCGCAGAGGTGGACCACTTGGCAGTAGAGACGGAGGAGGCGCTGCGTCAGGTCGAAGCAGAGGTGCTTCCTGCAATGGAGAGCGCATCGGTCAGCAACGGGGTCACCGAGTACGCCGTCACCGGCGCTTTTGACCTGGAGATGCAGCGTGTGGAGGAAGAGGTGGAGGAGCTGCGGTCGGCACTCTCCGCGGCCGATGAACTCGAACTCCTCATCGCAGAGGCCGCCGGGAGTGTGGCGGAGGCTGCCGCTCAGCTCGGTGTGAGCTATCCTCTCCATCCATCTCCGCCCCCACCCGGTCTTGCACCCGGCCAAGGGTGTCCGTACCGCACAGCGGCCACAGGAACCATGAAGGTGTGGATCTCCGTCGGTGGGGCAGAGCTCCCATCGGAGGCTCATGAAGCCTCCGCAGGGTACTACCATCAGTACGAGAGCCTGGATGGAGCTCTACCTTCCCCTTCCCCACCCCCGCGCCCTTCGCCACCACCGATTGGTGATAGGGATGACGCCGTGGATGCGGACATGGCTACGGCGAGCACATTTGGCGACGACGGCGAGCGGGGGCGGCGGCTACTGGCGCGCGGTGGCAGCAGCGGACGCACCAAGGACGGTGGCGCCAGAGGGTCAAGTAAGCTGAAGGACACCACGGGGACCGTCGGGGAGACTGGGTTCGACATCGGCGTGGCGCTTGGAGGGCTTGGAGGGGTTCCCCAGAGGTCGGTCCGGACGGACTTCCGCTTCTCTCGCTACTTCGCGATTCGCAACCTCCTGGTGGGCGGCATCAAGCTGACACAGTGGCGCCGCCACAAGGCGGCCGGGGAAGTGTGCGGGGCGCGCGTGGTAAGCCTCGGCGCCCGGTGCTCAACAGGAGAGCCCCTTCCGCTTCGCTTCGGGTTTGACCCGATCTTTGCGCCGGAGCGGACGATGTATGCCCCGCAGCTGGCCGGCCGGGAGGCGGAGTTTTACCCCCCGGAGGCGCTCGAGCACGTGGGCAACGCCTCGCGCATGTGGCGCGCCCGGCCCTTTGGGCAGGAGGAGGCGGCGGAGGAGGAGGACGGCGCCGACCGGGCGTACGTTGCATATCTGGACGCGCAGGTGAGGCGCATTCCTCTCCCGACGGCCATATGCGTGCGTCTCGTGGCATGCCCACGTGTGGTCGCGGGCACATAGGGAGTAGAGTTTCGTTTGGCTTGGCTTCCCTACCCCAGCATCTTCCGTGTTTGTTTGCCTCTCTAAAACACAGCCAGCTCCCTTCTGGCAAAGGCGCTGTTACCCACGTGTCCCCACAGGAACGACAAAACCCTCAACGCTGAAGGAAACCCTAAATACTGGTTTCACAAGGGCATGCACGTATCTTCATCCTTTGCGTCTTCTTCTTCTTCTTCTTTCTATTCTTCTTCTTTTTCTGACGGGATACGAATTACTGGGAGTGTGGATAAGCCTGCCCCCGCCGTTGCTGCCTCTCCGACCGTCCAGCTGGCAGCAACAATTCAGAAAGCCGCTCTGGGCCTTACAGCTGGCGGAGGAAATTCATCTGTTTAGGGGTTTCGACATTTCGACAGAGGGCCGTCGTGACGTGAGAGGTGCTGCCCCACTGACAATCGTCTTAAGGCGAGAGGTGCCCGCCCCGTTGCCTAGCACTTACTGGCCCTCTGCATTTGCCATCGGGCAGGTCAGCCAGGAGCGCGCGTTCGAAGTCTTCCGGTACCTGGCGGAGTCGCACTTCCTGGACCAGCACTCGCATTTGGTGCTGGCGGAGGCGCTGATGTGGAACGCGGAGCAGGAGCTGCTTCTCAAGGCCGCCGTGCGGATGGAGTGGGTCGCGGGTGGGAGCATCAAGGTGTCGTTCGAGGTCATATCCCTCCCCGCGCCGCCGTCCTTCCTGAACGCGATGGTCACCCCTCGGGAGGCGTTGCTGCTTCTCGTCGCCCTCATCGTGCTCTACAACGCACTCTCGCACAGCAAGCAGTATGCCAGCCAGCTGCTCCTCCGCTTACGCCTCAAGCTCATGGAATTGTTCTCTGACCTTCAGGAGGAGCTGCAGAGCTCGCCACTGCCTCGTCGGCGCCTTGCCAGCGGCGATGGCAGGGAGCAGACAGGTGCAGGCTTCTTCCGAGCTTCCAACCCACCCCGCCCCGCCCCCACCCGGGACGTTGCAACGCAACGGTCCGTCCCTCTGGGAGCCCTCCTATGGCCCGTCCTATTTTATGTCCTGCGCCTGGGACAAGAGTAAAGAACGCAGAAAACGAACACAGAAAACTTCTCTCGGAGGGATCCGTTCTTCATGACTGGTGCGCACGCTTCACGAGCACGACTCCCCTTCGAGATGTGAGGTGTGGGCCCCCCTCGGCCTCCGCCCCAATCTTCGTGATAGAGGAATATGCAAACGCCGCGTACTGCACCAAGAATGGTCCTCGCTCGTATCTCAAACGAACTTCACGCATGACGAAGCTCCGGTCATTTGCTCATGCTTGGAACAAGGCGTCTGAGAATCTTGAAAAGAACACCCTTCCTCTTCCCAAATCACATCCCGCAAGTTGATCCGAGCCATTACCGGCGCTCCCGTGAGTGCAAGAGTCGCCTCAGATCGGACTTCTCAGTCAGGATGCTCAGTCCGTCGGATGGCCTAACCGGTTCCGCTCAAAATGTCCCATCCGTGGCCCGATAAAAAATACCCCGTCCAGTCTTACGTTCTTCCATTGAGTGCGCATAGCACGATGCCGTCATTTCGTACTCGAACTGAAGCGGTGCGCGTGGTGCTGCCAGGTGGGTCAGACCCCTCCAAATCCAACAGGTTGCATTCTGCCTTCACGAGGAGCTTCCGAAGCTCCTCGAGCTGGATTAGGCGCTGCAGCAGGCATACTTCAAGGCGTCTGACCCTCACGATGCTCGGGGCGTCGGCTCCTTCGGGGGCCTCATCAGCGACTCTGCGCACGTCTACAGGTCGCTCCTCCTTCTTCGGGTTGGCAACCGTCCAGTCCTCCCGCAGAGGCCAGGACTTCTTCTTGTTCCGGCACCTACTGCATCACCCTGGGAAGAGCGCGCATAAGTCGCGCATGTGGCGGCTGGTGGATGGCATAAGCATATGGTTGCAGGTAGGCATCGCCCCCTCCCCTGCCCCTTTGTCCGCCCCCTCCGTGGTTCCCTCCCCGCCCCCTCCCGCACCCCGCCCCCTTCGGGCTCCCTCGCAACGCCCTGGTTATAACTTTCCAACGGAATATTCCCACAAGAAGGCGCCAGTTGCTGACGTCTGCAAACTTCGAGCGGCACCGCTGCGAAGGATCGAAACGTTTCAAGGATCGAGCGGTCATGGCACTTGAATTTGGCAGACGTCGACCAGTGTCGCAGACGTCAGCAAGCCATTTCTTGTAGGAATAGTTTGTAGGAAAGTATTGAGACGTAGAGGTGCGCACCCCGAGTAGCTGCAAGCCCAAGTGAGTTGTATCCGAGGTGTGTTTAGACCGTCGGGCGGGAAATGCTGGTTCCCGTCTGGGGTTACATGCGGTGAGAAAAAAACGATTTCTCGTGCGAAGGGCTCGAAATGGGCTCCTGTCGAACCGAAAGGACTTTAGGGCTCTTTAGATTCGTTATTTAAGGAAGTCGCTCCAACTACCCAACGGAAGAAGGAAGAAGGAAGGCTCGCAACAGGTCTCAGGGTTCTCAGCGTTCCCACATGCCCTGCACCAGGAGCAACCAAAACTTGAGAATGACTTTTGGGCTCAGTCACCATGGTTGCCATTTGTTCCATTTGCCGTTTTTGCTCGAGTGGGGCTTGCAGGGTAGGCGGGATCAGGTGGGCCCGGGGGAGCTTGTGCAGCGCCGCAGTCGCAAGTCGTATTGTCTGACGTGGATATCATCTGCCAATGCATCGATGCAGGAATCTGCAGGGAGACTGCAGGGGAGTCGGTGGGATTGCGTTCCTTCGCTTGCTTGAGGCCCCCGCTGGCATCAAGCAAAGGGGCTTACCGCAAACTCGCAGGGTTCCCCCTCCGTGTGTGACCCAAATCGTTGCGTCTTCTCCCACGCCGGCGTCGTATTGCTCCGGTTGTCCTTTTCATGCTTCTTCATGGCGCGCTCAACAGGTGGCAGCGATCGGCGTGGGACTGGCATACTTCTACTGCTACATGACCCTCGACCTGTCGGCCGCGCCGTACTTCCACGTGTATCACGACCTCTACGCGCGCGCCAACTTCTTCCTGACGGCGCGCGCCGAGGCGGACGAAGCAAGCGCCATCCCCGCCGCTTCCGACACGGCCACGGAGGGCCTGTCACCGGCATGGACATTGCCGGAGGACCCCACGGGGCGGAACGAGCTGCGCGAAGCGCTACGCGGGGCAGACAGCCTCGGGCGACTGCTGCAGCGGTATTGGATTTTGCAGTCGGTGAACGTCATGCTGCTGATCGCGCGTATCATGTGCGACATGCGCTTCCAAGAGAAACTCGGGTATGATACGCAATATATGCGCCTCTGCGATGAAGACGCCCGGCCTTAGATTTATGATCCACAGGCATTCATGTGTTTTCCCCGGAATGACCCCCCTGAATGAGAAGATATTCACCGCTGTCAGCGTTTTGTCGTGGCCGCAAGATCCCCCCCTTTGCCTACATCACGTGTAGGGCAGCTTGGCCATGCACCAGTGCTATGATCAAATTGCGGAGCGACGGAGCTTCAGCGGTTTTCCCCACAGGGTCTCGGAACGCTCTCAACTGGAATCAGAGTTCAGCGAGAGACAGAGATAGAGAGCGAGCGTGATGACGGCGGGTGAAGGCGGCGTGTTGCGCCATCGTGGCGTTTCAGGGATTTATTCCCTGGGGGGGGCCTCCGGGAGAACAGGTTCCAGGGCGGTCTCCGATGTGGCGGGGTTTTTCGGGCAGGGAGTCACGTCCTAGAAACTTCGGTGGAGTCACGTGCAGCTCATCGGACCGCACCAAAATCTCTTCTGCGAACGGTCTATTGAGGAGTGCTGACGAGCTTGCTGAGGCGGCAGGTACGTCATGGAGACTCTCCACTTGGTGCGGCTCGACCTCCTGCACTTCATCACCCTCGCCATGTGGCTGGGGTGGTGCTTTGCGGCGGTGGCACACATCAGCTTCGGCGTGCGCACCCAAGAGCTCTCCACGCTCTGGAACGCGCTCGGCTGGCTCATGAGCACCCTCGGCACGGGGTCGTATGGCACCGTCGGGCAGCGCGTCCTCGGCACCACCACGAAAAAAACGCTCAAAGGCCAGGGCCAATGGGAGCAGACTCGGTGCGCTGCCCGGGACGTCCGCTGTCCTTTCTGAACCCCAAACGTTGCAAGTGGGCTTTGTTTATCAATGGGCTGTGTCGAAGAGGGTTGTGTTACATCGTCTCTGGTAGGTATACGTGGCTTCCTTCGATATATGCGTTTGTTGCTCTGCACGCTGCGCACTGTGTTCCAATAAGAAAGCGAAAATCGTGCATGGCGGTGTGAGGGGGCAAAGTTGCCAGGGCAACACGGTGCTGAGATTCATTGTGTGTGTTGAGGGTGCTATGTCATGTCCTCACCTTGTTCCTGCATGCATATAGTCCCTCTGGGGGGGTACTGACTTCAGGAATTCTGTCGGCTTGCCTCATGCCGTGCGGTGTGGGGGGTATCGAGTATGGAATAGCATCCCCCCCCCTCATCCCTCTGTAGGGCGCATGGAGTATTGCTTCCTGTCACACCTCTGTAGGGTGCATGCTTGAATCGTGGCTGCCCTGTGGCTGGTATCACAGACCGTGTGTCCCCATGCTTTAGAACGGAAGTTGCGTCAGCCAACGGTCATTGGCTGCGCCCCCTTCTGGGGCCTAGCTCGGGGACATATGAGGCAATCCCGATCGGAGGTGTGTCATGAAACGTTCTGGCAAGATGTAAGACATCTCAATCTCAACCAATTCCGGCCCCAGCTGGCGATTGTATGCCAGCACCAGCTCGCGATCATACGGCTGCGTCACGCTGATGCCCCACTTCCCACAGAGGGGAGTCCATATTGCACGACCGCTTCCTGCGCAAGGTCCGCCTTGCGGGTCAGCAACCTCCTACCAGTATCTCTCTCTCTCGTGACCATGTTCCGAGAAGTGAATTCGATACCAACTGGAAAGTCGTGCACAAATATTTTTGCCATACCATCAAGTGGACATCTGCCTGCTGAAACTGTATTTGATTATAGGTTGAATCCATGATCGGTCATACTCTGTCAACGGGCTAATTGTGCTGGCACCTTTTTTGCGAAGCTGACCCCGCACAGACACAACCTGGTTTGAGGGAGTGGGATACCCGGTTGCAGACGGGCAAGAGGATTTCTTCTATTCGGCGGATTTGCCTTGACTGATCGCCTTGACTGTTCGCCTCGACTGATGGCCTCGACTGAAACAAACATCGATGCCGCCAGAAGGATCTTTCCATTGCTTCTGGACCACCCATCTAGGATCCGAAACTGAATCGTGTCCGACCAACTGTCGTGAACACCCACCCGCAGAAAACTCTTCCGATAGTCTCTTCGGCAGTGGGGGAGCAGAGAGGACAAAAAAATGCAACCCCCACGTCCCCTCCGGCATTGGTATAGGCTGTGCTCCACCGCCGAAAAACACACTCGGCGCCAGGCTGAGGGCGGCTTGTGTGGCGGGCGCCATACAGGCTAGAGACGGTTTGCGCGTGGGGGCTGATGGTGCCGGTGGCGTTGCTGATGGTGTGGATCGTGCTGAACATCACGGTCGCGATGATCACCTTGAACTTCAGCCGCATCAAGGCACATCGCGAGAGGACCGAGGAGGACGGCGACGGAGAGCACCTCCTCCACGACTGCGCCTGGCTCTTCAAGCAGTGGATCCTGCGCGTCAGCGGCCGCCGCCCCGCAGTCGCCCGCCTCCTGGAGCAGCTGGTCCGTAAGATGGGCACTGGTGACGATCTCACTGCCTTCGAGGCCTACAAAAACCGCATCTACCGGCAGAAGCAGGAGGTTAGGGCGGAAACCAAAAGGACCCGGTCGGGAGCGGTCTCTCGGCTGCGCACCACCCTCTCCGAGGAGGAGGGGCTGCTGCCAAGCGATGCCGTAGCGCTGCAGCTGTGTGACGGCCGCAGCGTCACAATGCAGGAGGTTATGGACGCGGTATGCGCAGCGGCCAAAGCGGACCGCGTCCGAGAGAACCCCCAGCTTCTGCAGCTCAGCCTTGACGACAGGCTCCTGCTCAACTCCTTCGCGGGCTTGTTGCGTCTCCGAACCCGCACTATGGCCCGGGTCGTGAAGGGCGAGACGCCGCGGGAGCCAGCAAAGCGCCTCTGGGGGCCACTGAGAGAGCGAGGGTCCGTGGCGGCGCGTTGGATGGCGGGGGCAATCAGTGGCGCGCTGACGTGGCGCCCATCCTGCTGGAGGGCCATGTCGCTGGTGTCCGTGCCGGCCGGTGGGTGGCAGTACAGTGAGCTCGGCCTGGACACGGCCGTGGGCGCCACTCCAGGCAATCGTGCCAGCAGTGAAGGTTGGGCCTCTCACTCTGACGATCCGCATGATGCATATACGACGATCCGCCTGGTGCAGCTGAATGGGAAGGGTGGCGGAGAGTGGAGGTGCACCGCTGAGCAAGAGAGTGCCGGCTTGGGTATAGGAGACGACCTACTAAACAGAGCATTGGGCCATCTGCACCGCCCAACACCATTCCGACATCCGCGTCACTTCGGCCTCGTTTCGGTTCCTCGATTGATCGCATGCCGCTGTTGGAAACGTCGTTTTGTTCAGAGTTGTCTATGCCCATGCTCTCACAGCTTGGCGTGTTTGTAGATTGGTGCCAATGGGGGCGATGTTGGCACCTGCCGTTGTTATCTGGCAACAACGAAAGCGACATAAAGCAACAACACTGCCTCGAATTTCACGTTGCAAGTCTCACCGATGAGGGGGGGTAAGGGGGGCGAGAGGGGAGGGGGTGAGGAGGCAGGTCAGGCGAGATGTTCATCGAGATTTTGTGCAAATGGACCCGTTGCTGCGTCCAGACACGTTTGAGAGCTTCTGCCGAAGACTCCAGCAGGAGCCCTCCTTTGGAGGCCCAATGGGCGTCCGTCATTCCATCAGGACGGCAACGGCGACGAAAATCATCGTACTTCCAACACTTCAAACAGAGAGTGACGTGGAGGTGGAGGCTTCAATGCCCGGGCCACTTCAAAATCCGCGTCTTGCCTGGGATCTCGACACTGACACACCTGTCAGCAACGGTGCTCATTCGGAGAGCATCCTGGAAAACGAGCGGTGGTTAGCAGCGAGCCGCTTGGCAAATGGGGTCGGTCAGGATGAGTCGGGCATTATTGTGGTGGAGTACGAGGAGGGGCCCGAGCTGCCGTTGGACGGTAGCAAATGCGGTGACGTCGGCAACAGCGGAGTGGCGGCCCCTGTCAAGGATACCGTGGGTGTGCATGGCAATCGCGGAGAACCCGGTAGCATCGACGGTGGTAGCTTCCCTGGGGGTGAGAAGGCAGGCGATTTGGTGCCAGTTGCTGCGGAAAGCACGAGCTACGCTGTGAACGAGAGATCGGGTGTGGTAGAGAATTGGAGTGGCTCTTCTCGGAAGCGGGGGATGTCTCAGAATGCTGCTGGGGCTCCCCCTGCCGTACTGGTCAGCTATGACCAGGGAGCGGTGAGTTGCAAAATCTCGAAGCCTGATGGATTCCGCTTCGCGTCTAGGAAAGTCCAGAGTGCTTCAGGGCCAGACTGGTGGCAACATCACGCGTTTGGCATCAGCTTGGGGCAAGTGCTCAAAAACCATCACCAAAAAATGCTGAAGGCCCAGCTTGCAGGTAAGGTAATAGTAAACATCGACTGGGAGCTCCTGGGCCATTATGAGAAACTGAAAATGAGGCACGTGCCGCACGTATTGCCCCCTGCAGCCTCGAAGAGAAGACGCGCCAAAGAGCATCATAGACGCAATTGGCAACAACATTCCCGTAGTCTCCATAAATGGGTTGGTGAAGTGTCCGAGAAAGTCCAGTCCGATCTTGCATGCCAAGGGCTATTGATAGAACGGCTGTTCAACTTGCAAAAACTCATTTAGAGAACCAGCACTTGGCCTCGTTTGCATTCATGCCCACCAAGGTGGGTGTTGTCACTGCACTTTCAGGGACATTCCCTTAATGTTAGAAATGATGAAAGAAAATGGAAAAGTAGATGTCAGAAATGAGGGAAAAGGAAATGAATGCAGAAAAAGTATAAAGAAATTGGTAAGGAAGCGTTGCTTCGGGGAGCGAAATCCTAGGCCCTTCGAGCCCGTGTGGCAGCCCAAAGGGAACGTCGTGAATACCGGGAGTGGGACATCGACACCCTCAGGCAGTTCTCTTTGGAATCGACATCAGTGTGTTAACATATACATTGGGTGTGTGAATATATATTTCGTGACTTCCTATAGTGCCTTGCTTCGGCGCCACATTACAGGAGCACCCATCGATTGGTGACGGGCCCTGGGAAACGTCAAGACGGTATCATCCACCCAGGAGGCATCAGGAACACATACTATTGGGAGGAACTAATAAGGAAATCACAACCCGGACAAACGGCATTCACGCCGTCTTAGAGACACCGTGCAGTCCAAAACCACCACACTACACTACCTCTATACTTCGTGTACATATATGTGTGTGTGTGTGTGTGTGTGTGTGTTGTTCGGTCACCACATCGTATCATCTTTCCATGCTGCTTTGCATTTGGGTTGGGAATATGTATGCATTTGTGGTATCTTGTCACGGCCCCGCCCTGCTCTTGATTTGCTTTTCACATCCACTGGGATGATGATGGGCTGGCTTTTGTTGGCCGATCTCATGCCGTTCAGTGTGTGTGTGTTGTAGCGACAACTCGCATTCATCAGGAACTCGCATGTAACAGCCTATTATATAATTCGGTACGTAAATACGTGTACTTAAAATGTAGATGAGGAGGCAAGGAAGGTAGGAGGTCAGGACAAAAAATATAATCAATTATTGGCTTTTGTGGCCAGCAACAGCGCAAGGGCTAGACTAACTATGCTATCAGAGGGGTACTGTACACACCTAGCTAAAGTTCGATTGAGCGCGTAGGCCACCACACCGCGCGTTATACCAGGTTGTTGAGCGCCTCCGTGAACGGTGGGAGCGCCGAGATGTCCGCATCCGTGGACACCAGCTCCTCCGTGATGGGATACCGCGGGATGTCATTCAGCAACTTGAGAATGTCGGCGTAGGTCTTGGATTCACGATACACCGTGTCGAGCGAGACTTTCCCAATCAGCTTTTGAGCCTGGGCGTTGCGCCGAGCTGCGATCCAGCAGAAGCAGCATGCCTGCGACTCGGGATGGCGTGCCATTGCTCGGCTCAAACGTGACGATTTTGCTTACGATGGCGGGAACAGTCGCGAGTGAGGTCTCTGGAGCAGAGGTAGGCGCCGCGGTCGCAGGAAGCTGACGGAGCAAGAAGTCTTCGGTCATCAATAACGCTGACCATGCTTGTAACCCGAGCGGGTCGAAGTCGGACAACTCCGACTCTCGCGCGGTGTCTGTAATGCTGACCCACGCGTACACCGGCAGCCGCCGCAGCGTCTGCCGTGTTTTCGCCATCTGCCTCGCAGCGCTCACTTGCTCCCACTCCAATCGGAGCGCGTAAGCGGAGATTCCGTCCACCCCATCCAAGAGTTTGGGTGAGGGGACAGATCCATTATGAGCGGACAGGTCCTGGATATCGAGGCCGCCGATGTGGTGGAACGTGTTCCACAGCACATCGATCTCTGATCCCGCGGGACGTGAGGTAGAGGTGGGCATCCGATAGCGGTGCTGCTCGCTCCGTTGAGATTTGAACCGTCGCCCCCCGCGCAGACGCACGAGAGGCCAACTAGAACGATTCTCCTGCCAGGGTCCAGATCAGCACCATAAGAGACGGGGCTGGATCTCCTTGCTCAGACGACGGGGGTGAAGGTGTGGGCTCCTCGTCGTCGGGGGATAGTTCGGGCGAGGAGGCCAGCGTCGCGGCTCCTTGTGGGGGCGCCTCCGGCCCCGGCGCGGTGGCTATAGCGCTGAACGCGGCCGGAAATTCCTACGCCAACTGCAGGTGGTACTCGTTGAAGTATGCCGCGACCTGTTGCTACATGCATGGCCAGCACGGAACCCGCAGACGGTGCAGAATTTGCCATCAACTGTGCCATAACTGACGGGCCCCGGGCAAGATGGTGGTCGGTGAGGGCACTTGCCGCCGGAACTGCCCCTATGGGACCTGCATAGGGCATGGACTGCGGTGGTCCGGGGAGGGTGGGGTAGAATTGGTCCAGCCGGCGATGGTGCCCCACTCTAGGGCGCGGGGCGTGCCCAGCGACACTCCAATACGGGTCCAGTCGTTGTCGCCTTCGCTGCCTGCGCGACCCTTGTGCGCGGGATGGCATGGCCATGACACCCACCCCATACGTTCCTGAAAGCTGGGAACATGCTGTTCCTCGCATGTTGCACACGGGTTCCCTGGTGTTCCTAAACCTTCTCTCACAGGTTCTAACTCGGCGGCTCTTAAAGAAGTTTGGCCGGATCATGATGATCGCAACAATCTGGAGTGCGGATTCCACTGGGAACAAAATCTTCAAAGGATCGAAGCTCTCATTCCCGTGGACCTTCGTCAATCGCATCGCAAACTCCTTATGAAATGGATTCACTCCAAAGATGAGCTCTCGAAGGCCGCATGTGAAACCGCTATCTTTACCTGGTATTCCGTGAAATGTGCTAAAACCGAGCTCCCCCGCTTGAACGCGTTCTTTGGTTTTCAGATTCGACACGCACATCACATTCTAAAAGAATATCTTAATCTCTCCAATGACATGACGGCCGAAATTCATATGTTTGCTTGGCGGAGTGCATGCACGCCAAATGGCGCGCATGGGGAGCCTATAACGCCTCTCTGTTGGAGGTTGTCGAGTTCGATTGCCTGATGCAAGTTCGATAGATTTGTCCAGAACCAAAAACCAGAGCCTGAAACAGAAAACCATAGACCAGTAACCGGAGCCAGAGTCCAGAGTCCAGGCCATAAACCAGAAGTCCAGAAAAGATGTCCAGGACCGTAGCCAGGGGAAAAGTCAGCGGGGTTGGGAATAGTGGGGATGGCAAAGTAAGGCGGAGGATCAGGTGGCAAAGCTGGTGGAGATGGCTCGGGAGTGATGCAGCAAATGTTGGCGGTCACCCAGGGAGAATGAACCGCAGGGAGCACAGCAGCAGCTGTGCCCTGCACCACCGACCCGTGAGCGGCGGTGGCACAGCCCAGAAATGCCAGGATGGGCAGCAGCCCAGCAGCCAAGCGGGCACCGCGGGGTGCAGCGGCGTGGCGGATACGGCCAATAGGTAGTACAGGGACCGGGTCGGACACCGAAAAATCCTCCTCAGCGTCAGGGTCGGAACCAAGCAGTGAAAGTGGCGGTCCCTAAACAGCTGGCGGCCCAGGCAGGGAGAGGGAATTGAAGTGAAGGGTTGGGTCTTGCTCAACCCGGAGGGCAAAGCGGTCGGCAAAAGCACCTGCGAACAGGTTGCTGAAGTTGGCGGGGTCAGCTGTTACGGATCGGAGATTAGAAGACACCAGCAGTCGCGATGTTGGTACGTCATCGTCGATGGAACGATAAATCCTCGATCTGTAATCATCTGAGTTGAACGAGTACCACTAAAATACGCGAAGATATCATCAATAGCTTCGCGTAGCTCAGTGGACAGAGCGTCGCACTAGAGAAGCGAACGTCGCGGGTTCAAATCCCGTCGTGGAGCATTTTCGCCCCATGACGATATATGATTTGACCCGGCTCGTACAACGAAAATTCCCGCACCGATTTTCAGACCGTAACATCAGCGGCGGCAAGTGGTGCCAGCGCCGAGCCCTGAGGCAGTGCAATATCAGAGTCCATGGCTGCGGCATGCGGTACCATAGCGGGGGGATCGGCAGGTGGCGGCGGTGCCACCACCCGCGGCACGGAGATGGTGCCAAAAGAATCACTGTCAAGAGGTACAGCCGCCGCAGCCCGTGCGGCTGCAGTGGCATCCCGAAGCCCAGTAAGTACAGAGCGGGCCTCGGACAGGCGGGTGGCCATCTCGGGATCCGAAGGGGCAGGGGCAGCTAAACTTGCGAGCCCCAGGTCCAGGGATGCGGGGTACGTGAAAGGATGCTCGTCCGACCTAACCAGCGGTGAACTGTGCATGGAGCACAGCTCGGCGAAAGCAGCATCATCCTCGGCGTCGAAGGCGGTTTGGAAAGCGGATACGATTTCATCGAGCTCCTGTGCGGCGGCAGCGGCATCGCTACCGCACGCACCATTCACCGCGGGGCACCTGGCCGTGTCGTGATAATGGCCAGGGCAGAGAGGGCATTCCTGAATAAAGGCCGAAGAAAGGGAGTGGAAAGATATATTGCGGGCGGCCTGCTTGTTGTACTTGCTCTGGGACCAGTTGCCGCCTTTGGAAAACGTCGTAAGGGCAAAGCGGGTTCCGTGTGCGAATTTGTTGCGGCCGTGAAATTTACCGCCATGGCGGTTCTGCTGATCCCGTCATTTCGAAGGGGGGAATTGAACACCACCAGCCTTGCGGCGTGGCGGTGGCGGTGTCGGCTCGATTGGCCCAGGAGGCGGAGCGGAATCCCGCTCGGTGTCCTTAAACCAGCGAAGGAGGTCATTGGCTTCATGTAAAACTCTGTTGAACTCCTCAACAAAAGCAGAAAAATCTGAATTCGAAGAAGGGATGTAGGCAGCCGCTGAGATGGGGATGGGCGGCGACTTGGTGCGTGCGGTAGGGCCATCGGGATTAGCGCACCACCAGACCTCACAGACGTGGGCGTAAATCTCCTCGATGCAGACCTTGTTGAGTTCGGAGTCGAGCCGCAGCGGCGTGATGACCTCCTTGTAGAACTCGGGGTCGAGGGCCGAAAGCAGCTGCCTTTTGGCGTAGACGTCGTCCAGCTTACCAGCACCCGAGACCGAAATCGCCTGCAAACACTCGTCAAAACGTGCAACGAGTGGTTCTGGGTCATCCGTGGAGGAGAAAAAAATGCTTAACAGTTCCTCATGATGCCGCAGCTGCTTGTGGTTTGGTGGCAGCAGGCGCTTCGTCACCTCTAGCAACGCACGCTTCCCATCCTTGGGAGCCGCACGTGCCGAAGCCTTAACCCACCTACGAGCCGGTGAGTGAGGGGTAGTGAGGGAGACGAGAGAGCGAAGCAGAATGTCATTGTAAACAGGGTTTAGACTTTTCTCCAAGTCAACCAGGTCGAAGATGTCAGAGGTAGTGGCCTCCTTGGAGGCAAAGGCAGCCTCCAAGGCGAAAACGAGTGAATCCCACAGCACACGTTTGTGGGGCTCGCTACCAGAGAAGGACGAAGACTTGTTGCCAAGGGTATCCTTGGCAACACGCTTAACGACGTCTGCATCCCAGGTGGACTGCAGAACGCCAGTAGCGCGAGTCCTATCCGCTGCTGAAAGCACAACAGCTGGAGAGGGCGTGGTAGCGCGATACCGAGCTCCCACATTCCTAGAGAAAATAGAATCTAGTCGCAATTGGGCTTGAGCGCCCACAAGAGGCGTAAAAACTGAAGTTGCAGAAGTCATGATGTAGAACTCCTGTAGGTGGTGCGTCGGGTAGAGGAGCGTAGCGTGATGAAGCAGCGAACGGATAATGAGAACGATGAGAAAAGAGAATGACGAAAGGGGCAAGCGACAGCAAGCAAGTCAACAAATGCGGTGGCCAAGAAGATGACGACAAGAATGATCAAGCCTAGTCGGAGTCAAAATCAGCGCAGACGGTACCCATAGACGTAAGAAATCCCAATCGAAAACCAGTTCCGCACGCTCAAACCGTCCGTACGAAATAGCACATCACGCCACTAGGAGGGCCCCAACGCCCCATCAAGCGGAAAGTGTTTAGCCAGACATGGCAAAAGCAGTGGCAAAAGCGGGGGTGATCCCCATAACCTGCGAGATATACTGTGATAAAGGTATATCGATAAGACAGTCGGTCAGTGATAACTCAGAAGCTCAAATATGATAAACCGAATACGATATATATGTTTGACCTAGGGAACTGACACCGAGTGCTATACGGAGTACTGGTACAGTCCACTGGGTAATCTGGTGATCCCTAACGGGTGACACACAGATTCCCGCAATATATACGTTATAAATATATTATGTAAAATAGTTCAAAGTGATGCATGCGTTCGAAATTAGCATATATGTCATTGATAGTTCGAAGTGCATGTTTTTATAATTAGGCCCTATAAGAAGATTGGTTTTTGTGTAGTTCTTCATTTCCCCCCCGCACTTCTCTTAACCGAGCATGGCCCGCGCACCAGAAGGTACGAAGGATTTGGAGTACGTGATATACAATGACACAACAGTCGAGAACAAATTTGATTATCCGATTATGTTGCCCGGGGGAACCATAATGACCATGACCCCGGAAGCGGAAAGAAGGGCTAACAAACAAGCGTTCGGGAAAAAAAGCATCTCAGCAAGTCGGACTCTTTGGTCTTTGCACGTTTTGCTTCAAGAACTCGGGCAGCCATAGATGCAGTAGATGTAAGCTGGCGGCATATTGTTCCAAGGAGTGCCAGAAAGCCCACTGGAAAAACCCACCTCCAAGTCTTGAGGTTTTGGGTACCCATGCCGACGTGTGCAAAGCTCTTCATGGAAGCAAGAACGAATCGGGTAGCGGTGTCTGAAGTGCGCACAATCGTGTACGATGGTTCGGTGGATATGTATTGTATGATGCTTGAATATGGCTATATAGCGCGAGGCATGTAAGTAAAATTTCATTTTATTAAGCACAAAGTAAATAGTCTCTTCCAACTTGTACCAACCTATTCCAAATGTCGCTTTACCTTAAGGATATGCCAAAAAATTTGTTACTGAAGATCTTCCGATCCGTGCGTACACGTGTAAGCGGTTTTGATGAACCGTTAGGCATGTACCTGAAGGATATCTGCCGTATTCGATGTGCGAGTGACACGTTCAACGAGGTTATATGCTCGCATGTGCAACCTGCGCTGAGTATTGGTTTGGTGGCATGCGAAAATCCTGGAACTAGGTCGTTGCTGACGGCATGCATATTTTTCATAGATGCCGAGCGTGTACGCATGTTAGTAGACCGTGGGCATGTATCCCTGATGGGCCTTCAGAATTATTTTCATCATTCCTATCCGGGGGTTGTGAGGCAATACGGAATGGCGGTGTCTCCGATGTTGATATCTGAGCACCTGAAAATGTTCGCCTTGGACACCGTATTGCTGGCACCTCCTCCAAAAAAGGCAGGCGAGTACACTTTGCATGTGCAGACCAGATACGGAAATAGGAATTTGGACAATGCCTACTCGTTCCCATGTGAACAACAAATCATGGAGTGGAAGATTCGATCGAGCGATAATATGGCCGCACAAGCTTCAACTCCCGGCGAACAAACGCATCACAAGTTTCCTCATTTGAAACTGCCTGCGCGCAACGTTCCACCTGTGTACCATTTTTTCTCTATCAAATCTGACACTCTTGTTGAGCTAGGCCCCAAGTCCGGCCAGTTTGCAGCCGAATTCGAGTGTCTTATCGACAAATCCGGAGACGAGCAGTGTGGTGTGAAGCGCATCATTCACCACCACCGTGAGAAGGCTGTGAGCACCAGCAACCTAATCGCTCATATGTGAGCGTTGTTCATTGTGAACAGGTGCTTTCAAGGGCAGGTCTTCTCACGGATCCAAATATGTCACCACACACCTTGGGCATATTAGTCTCTTGTGGCATTAACAGCAGCGCATACAAGCCTTCTGCTCGCAGCATAAAAGAGAAGTACTATGAGTTGTATCGTGGGAAAGAGAAAGATATGAAGATTGACGGAGGAAGTGTGTGCCCTAGCAACTGCCTCGGCGACTGTCCCAACAACTCGATAATTTTGAGTGACTATCGGCAGTTGTCTCCTGTTAGCAACTCAATAATGATGAACTTTTTTGAATTATTTCCTCAAAATTTGGGAGCCCCTTAATTGAGCTGCCTCAGTATTTTTGTTGATTGCTATGAAAACACAACGAACAAAATAGTCATTTGTATGATGATGTGTTTTTGAGTTTTCCCGCAATGTTATCCGAATGCCCCGCTAGTGTGCCAGCATGTGCTATTAAATCATATTCATCTTATTGTTCAAGTTTACGTCAAATTACTTGAATGATTTGAGTTGAATTTGAATAAAGAAATTTCTTAGTATTCAAATTCATGAATAAGACCGGCATCGATTATGCAAATTCATGAATAAGGTGAGCATCGATTATTCAAATTCAACTCATCGTATTCATGCAATGCCTTGCCATGGCTGTGTCCTTGGGACGCGCCGCGTCCGGGGTTCCTGGGGAACATCCGGAGACAACGACAATGACAACGTTCTCTCTACCTTTCTTAAAGCGAACAGACCCCCAGTTCTTATAGTCCAAGGTGACCGGGGCGAGTGATGCCAACCATGGTCCCCCGAGGATGACGTCAACACAGAGGTTGATGGGCATCACTCGAAGTTCCAGCTGCTGCGTGTATGCCCCTTTTGTTGTTTCTGCCCGAAGACGGGGCCGCACACAAGTGTTGACATCGTACACCGTGCCGTCCGCCACCCGAACCCTCATAGCGCGCTCGTGGGGCCGTGGGTCCATCCCAGGGAGACGCTGGACAGTACTACTAGCTATGATGTTGGTGGAGCACCCCGAGTCCACCAAACACTTGACCCTCTGGTTCCCAATCCAAGCCTAGAAGAGCAGGAGCGTGGGTGTGGGACTCCGACTACTATACGCTTAGCTGGCTCTCACATGTGTCCACCCGGTACCTGACTACTACTAGTACTTGTACAGTACATCATCTGTTATCAATCCGGGTCTGGCTCTCTAATACTTAGCCATTTTCTGCTATATCGCATTTATTCTTTTTCGTATTTCTTTTCTGCCTTTATTCTTTTTTGTATTTCTTTTCTGCCTTTATTCTTTTTCGTATTTCTTTTCTGCCTTTATTCTTTTTCGTATCGTTCTTTTTGCTTGTGCTTCAGGTACAGCTCGCACTCGACGTTCGCCCTGCAACGGCCCAGGCACGACACGCTGTCGGCGTTGTGCAACGTCTCATTGAAGTCCACGCTCTGCAGATCCGCGCAGGTCACGTTGTACACCTCGCGCAGCGTTACTGCCGGACGCCACTGACCTACGGCGTTGCGGTCCGCGTCGCTGACATTGGCCAGTATAACCGTGCTCAGACGCACGTAAGGCCTGTCGCATGGCGAGGTCGAGGCGCTGCACGTCACGGCGTCCAGCTGTTCGTAACTGAGCACCGCTTCCGGTATGGACCCGTCGACAGGAGCGGCCACGGACGCCACGAGCGCGCTGAGGTTGTACACATGAAAGTTGTGGTACTCGACAACGGTGGGCGTGGCGGGCGTTGGTGGCGGGGGCGCGTACAGGGGAGGCGGGGCTGGGTACGTCCGTGGCTGCCAGACACACCCACAATCCCGTAAACTCCAAATTTTAGATGTCTCGCCACGCGCAAAAGTGTCGGACGCACCTGATCGATCGTCGAGTACACGGCGTGGTAACCCGCTGTCACGTCCGGAGTCTCGCCGTCGGTGAAATCGGACCACAGGTTGCCGTTCGAGAAGGCGGAGGCGCTCTCCATAAGCTCCTCCGGATCCGTGGTGTACTCGCACGGCACGCTGTCTCCGTACTCGCCCTCGCCGCACGAGTAAAGCACGCAGGCGTCTCGGGCGTAGTGCATACCGTCGTGGTCGCTTCGACCCACGTAAACCGCCACCTGGTACGTCTGGCACCAGTCGGTGCTCTCGCACCGCGCTTCGCAATACCGGACGATCTCGTCGCGGTGGCACGCGTTGTCCGGGTCGTCCAGCGCATCGCGCCAGTCAGCGCCGATCCGACAACCGTAAGCCTCGTGGTCGCAGGACATGTTGTAGCCGACGTCGTGACACGTTGCTAGATCGCGATGGTACTCGTACTGAACGCCTTTATGCTGCAGAAAGGCCCGCAGCAGCTTGTGCGAGGCGTTTGCAAAATCCGTCGTGGTATAAGATGCGGCGTCGGTGCTGTACACATGCGTCACTCTGGAATAGGCCGATTGCGATGGTGATCCGGGATACGGCGGCATGGGTGGCGGCACGAGCATCGGAAGCTCGTTCGGACGGTCCGGACCGACGGTGCCATCGCCCTGCACCGGCTTTAAACGGTCGCACGCGGAGTAGGAGCCGCTGCGCGCGTAGTAGTTTTGATGCGGCCCCTCGTGTATGCGGTAACAGGTGGGCACGCGATTTCGCAGGTAACGGTTCCACAAAAACCCGAAATCCGGCGGTACGTCCAAGTACACCTGCGCAGTGTCGTGCGTTACTGTAGAGCCCATGCCCAAGCCGGTGTCGACCACGCCGTTCGTCCCATCGCCCAAACCCGCGCGCTTGTACCTGGCCGGAGCGCCCTGCAGGACCCGAGAGACGCCGTTGCGATAAACGAAATCCTCGGTGGGCGTGTACTTGGTTCCGTACACCTCGTCGCTGGAAGCGCGCAACCGAGGCGTTTCGGCGACCCGAGTCCACAGAGTGACCTCAGGCGGCGGCCACAGAATTTCTATGGGCGCGGACTCCGGATTCTTGTAGGCGTTGTACCGATCGGTGGACATGGTGTGGTTTATGGTGGTCAAGTCTTTGCTAGTCAGCGTGCGATAGAAGAAGGCGGGGTAGTAGTGTCGTTTGCGCAGGTCCATGGCGGTGTGCGCGGCGTACAGATGGCCCGAATGACGCGAGTGCACGTTCGCGTCCGCGGCCACCGCTCCTCCGGTGCGCCCGGCAGCGGTGAAGCCTGCGTAAGCGGCCTGTTCCAGCTCCTTGCGGTCGTCGCGACGCAACGCGCCGGAACGTGCGGAGCGTGCCTTTACGTCGCTGCCCTCGAATTTCCAGGCGAACGGAGGAGCCATGGTGGTGTGCAGCGCGTCGTGCACCTGCCTTCGATCGACGCCGGTATCCTTCGCGGCGTACCTGCAACGATCCGGATAACGTCAACGAGTCGCTCGGCAAAAATTTAAGGCGACGTGCATGCATTAGGACGAGACCGACCTTCGACCGCCGTAGAGCGTGAAGAGAAAGGCGCGAACCGCCTTCTTGCCCCGCACGTCCGCCACATCCCGTACAACCGCCTCGCTGGAAAAGGCGCCGCTACCCACGTACAGCTCCTCCGAGGAGGACTTGTGGTGGGTGGAGTCAAAAGTGTACGGCGCGTACGTGCCGTGCGGAGATCCGACGGCGGTGCGGTTGAGCACGTACGCGAGCCCGTCGCGCGCGTCGGTGTAACCTTGGTTCGCGTCGCTGTCACTGTCGTTAACCGCCTGGTAGTGCGACCACGAGGCGTAGCTAGGGTAAAAGCGGTTGGTCTGCATCTCGTAAAGCTCCTGACTGCTGCAATTCGTTTTGCCATCGATACAGGCGTCGAGCGTCGTTTCGTCAACAGGATGACCGTCGTAAACGTACATGTCCTGGGAGGCGAAGCCGAGGCAGGGTTGCGCGTAGTTAGCGTCAACCTGGCGCTGTTCCACCACGCGTGGGGTTGTGTGGACATACAACGTTTCGGAAATTGTCAATGTAAATCCGCAATCAGTTGGAACCTGGACACTTGCTTTGTTGGTTCTAATTTTTGGACATAAATAAGGAGGCTGTGGTAAGTCTTTAACTCTATTGTCAAAAACGTAACTATCTACATTTTCTGTTGTCTTCGATGGTGTGCCCGAGTATAATTGGCATCGACATGTTGATTGAAAATGCCTTGTTTTGCCGAAGTGTGATGGCTTCCAAGAATACTGCAAACACATAATAAAGTAAGTCGTACATTCTGTATTGTCTTTACACTTCTGTTGACATGAGGTGTCGTATGTGTTTTTTTCATCAAAAATGTTATGATTATACACCAACGTTTCAATTACATCAGTGCCCTTGAAAACTTCGGCTTCTTTGTCGCTTTCAGCTTCTTTCTGGTCATGAACGGGGTTTTTGTGAGCGTATGCCGCCACGTAATTTGTTGATATTGGATTATCCTTGATGCCCTGTAAGTTAGAGTAGTCCAACAAAAACTTAGAGCGCGAGATTGGATTCATAGTGGGTGCGCTATATGTACGGTGCTGTTTGGTGAAATCGTCACAGAGCCCGGTCACCAGATCCGAGACGCGCTTAAACGTCTCCTTGTTGTTGAAATCGTCCAGCTCTTCCATGTTGACGCCGTAGGCGCGTCTTGCTGATTTGGTGTACTGCTCCGGCATTTTGCCGCCCTCCGTCTGTTTTCGTTGCGCGTCGCTCATACCTACGGTGGTCACGTCCACGTAGTCCCCGTCCTCGTTGTTCGTCGGAAACATGATAAGGATCCTCGCCGGTCCACGATTGCCGGGGTCCTGCCTATATCCGGAGGATGGGTGATCTTCGTGGTTGCTGCTCCGCCAAGCGAACGCCGCGTCATACCGCATGCCGCCGTGCGCGCCGTCATCGTTCCACATGTCCACCACCGGCACCACCTTTCGCTCGTCCGTTTTTTCGGGGATGGTTTCGACCCACATGTTGTAAAAGGCCGTCATGAAGCGCATTTCCGGAGAGTCCTGCACAGTCTGAACGTCATCGGTTCCCGCTTCCAAACGCGGCTTGTCCACCGAGACGCAGTCGGTGTCGGGAAAGTGGCCTTCGCAAGTGCAGATGCCTGGTCCGCTGCTGGTTTGGTTGTACTTGCGCGCGGCGTAATGGTTACGCCAGCGTCCGCTTCCGTCGTAAAATCTTTTCGACCCAGTTGTTGTACCAGCTGTGGTTCCAGCTGTGTCGCACGTGCCGCAGCTGCGACTGCAAAGGGTTGCGCCTACGCCGCACGTCTTCGCGCGGTCACTCATGACATCAAATAGGCAGGTGTCCTTCGTGTCCACGCATTGCGTCGATTCGGTGAGTTCGCTGTGTGCTTGTTCGGGTAGGTAACACACACTATCGGCGTAGTGTTCCGGCGAGCGTTGAAATTCCGTCTGGCATCGGTCCGCCTGCAAGTCGCCGCTGACAGCGCAGTTGCAAATCCCTGTTTTGTTGTTGGAGTATCCGTACGTCCAAAGAGTATTCTTGCTTACGTCCCCAGCAGGTATAGTTCCGAATTCGCCGGAGTACGCGTCGGGCAACTGTATCTGCGGCCCCGACACGTAGTGCAGATCGAAGTCCTCCACAAAACCGGTATGCTCGTTACCGCCGCTAGGTATGTTGAACTGCTTTACGTTCAGGACTGCGCCGTTTTCCACGTCTTTGCCCAACGACACGCAGTCACTGTGCTTGCGATGCGCGCAAAGCCAGCTGGTCTTGTTGCGCAACGCGGTGTTTCCGTAAGCCACAGTCGCGGCCAGCGCTTTGGGGCCCGTGAACCCGTAGGAGTTGTAGGCGGAAAAGGGCAAAGCCTGCGCGAAACCCGCGTGCAGCAGAAATCAGCAACGCGCGTTTGGCAAAATGGACGTTGCGACAAAAGCGGGACGAACGTTCTGATGATCGTGGTTTTGCTCGCGCATCTCCTCGTCGCCGGGGGTCTTGGACACGACGTACGCGTCGGCGTCGGCGCGCGCGCTCACGGACTCGTGCAGCTCGTTCACCGTGGTCAGCTCTCCACCCGCGGTCACCTGCAACCGGTGCACGACGTTGGGCTCGTCCGAGGCGTCTCTCCCGCGACAGGGACTACATGGACAGTGCGATGGGTGCGGGGCGCACCTGAAACCGGGCGACGTTGGTGCTGATCTTGTGGTTCGCGGGCGGAGCCTCGGGCGCCGGAGGCGCCGCGGGGTTGCCCATCTCCAACGACGGCTCGAAGGTGAGCGTGGGACTGGAGCACGTGTAGAGCCACCCGTTGGAGTGGCTTTTTCCGTCCACCTCCGCGTTCTGCACTTGAGCGGCCATCTGGCTTCGCACGCGGTCCTCTATAGGGTACCACAGCGCCGTGCGATTGCTGTTACGGGCGATACCATACGCGACGCCTCCAGCATCGCTTTGCAACAGCATATCCGGCGGGCTGCCGTGGGACTGCGGCCAGGCCAAATCCAGTCTACGCAGGCGCACCAAGCGGCTGGCGTCCGCCGGTTCGGCGTGCACCCCCGCCACCATGCCCAGGCGCCGCCCCGTGAGCAGCGCGGGCAGCATGCAGGCGTCATCGTCATCCGTCGAACTGTCGATGCCGCACGTGGATGGGGCGATCACCCGACCGATCTTCGGCGCCTCGGGTGCGCCCATTCCCTCGCAGAGGGCCTCGCTAAATGGAAACGTGGTTGTGCTGCTGTTGAGGGTGCGGCACGGGTACGTGGACTCGTTGAGGGCGTGCAGGTACGTGCCGTAGTGCACGCCTCCGTGGCCCTCAGGCAGCACCTGCGTGGCGTCGAACCCCGCGTGTGTCGCACCCAGTCTGGACAGGGCAATGCCCGGCGCGTTGGCCGACTGCAGGGCGTCGCGCGTGTGGTACCCGGCGGTGACGTTCATGAACGAAACGGAGCCGTGCTGCACTCCGTCGGCGTCGCGTCTGACGGCGCTGGCCACCGTAACACCTGTGTTCACCATCCTGGCCTCGTCCCCGCGTTGCACAAGGCGCCTGGCCAGCGCGGGGTCGCTGGCACGCCGCACCCGCATGCTCGGTCGGTCGTAGGTGAGATCCGGTTGCAGCCGTTCCGCGAACTCCACCTCCGTTTCGCCGTCCACGGGCAGGAGCACGTGCGAGGTGGACACGGAAACGGACGTCCTGAGAAGCGCCACAGAGCAGCTGTCCCCTCCCTCGGTGCACACCACCGCCTGCAACGCGTGCGCGGCGTTGGAGGTGACGTTGCGGACGCAACGACCCGCGCGAGCATCGGACAGGTGCACAGCCTCGCGGTCGTTCACCAGTTTCAGCGTGGTGGCGTGCGCCATCCAATTACGGGTTTGCAGCACGTGCTTCTCGTCCAAGTACGAGTCACGCTTGGTCGGATCCTTCAAGTCCTCGTGCGTTGGGCTCAACGACGACCAAACCTTCTGGTCCTGCATGGCTTTGAGGAAAGCGTCGATGTTGTCGGCGCCCCACGTTTCGGAGTCGAACGGGTGCGTCGCATGCAACGACACCACCACCATAGGGCGACCGGCCTCGTCGGCGCCGATCAGGGCGTACTCGCCCCCGATACGTTCGTCCGCGTCCGTTTTGCACGGCGCCACCTCGAACCGACTGGTTTTGGCCATGGCGTCCGCCGAGGCGTCGCAAGCGCCGTAGCGTTGGTCCGAAAAGCCCGCGAACCCGCGCGGGCGCCGCAGACCGATCCACACATCGCCGTGCACCAGGTTGTACTCGTCGAGCCCCACCTTCCGCAGCGTCTCCGCGGACTCGGAATCGTAATCGTACCGCACGTAGAATGGATTTCCGTCGCGGCGGTGGATACCTGCGTAGGGATGCACATCGGCGTCGCACGCGTCGGTGCTGTGATCGGTGGTGTAGGTCGGCGTCGCGAGATTGTGCCGTAGCGCGCCGTCAGCGTGCACGAAGGCAGACCGACTGGTGCAGTTAGCGTAATGACTGGAACCGTTCAGAATCTGGGCACCATCCGCGAGGGAATTGGACCACGTGAGAAAGCCGTGGCGTATTTCGGGTGCCAGGCCTGGTGCGCACGCGTCGTCCCCGTACGGTTGGAGCAGATGCGCCTCGCACAGCGCGTTCTGCGCGGCCACGGCAAGGCGGCGGTTGATCACGGAGTCTGTGGGCGGCGCCGCCAGGCGCATGCCCATGCTTACGCAGTGTAGGCGCGCATCCTCGAAGGGCTTGGGCTCGGTGCCGTAGTACGTGTTGGACTGACCGTCGGTGCAAACGTACGGTTTGGCGTGCTCGCACGGCAGGGCTGACCATTCCCCAAACTGCACGCGCGCGCCTATCGCGCAGACCGCGTTGTCGGGATCCGACCCCTCCGTCCCAAGCCAGAGCGCGCAACGGGATCCGGTCAAGACGTTGATCGCCACGCAGTCGAAGACCCCCTGCTCAAAGAGGCCTGTTGCGTCATCAACGCTTGCGTTGCTGGACGTCAGGGGCTGGCCTTCGCCCCAATTTTGATACGCGAATGTGCGATAGTAGGTGCAGTCGCCATCGTCCACACGGCCATCCTGCGCGGTGCGCGGAAAGCCGAGGGTCGTGCGCGCCCTTTTGCTGAGATCTATCTTCCGGGTGCACGCCACTCGGACATCCGTGGCGTCGTGCACGTCTACAAAGGCTAAGCGCTGCGCGGACCGTTCAAACGGCTGGGAGGACCCCGCATCGCGCGTTCGCAAGGGCGCGTTGGCCGCGTCCGAACTCTCCTGAAAACGGCCATGCAGACCCGCGCTGCCGTCCGGGTCCACGTCGCCGCGCGTATCGTAACGAGCCCCCGTGGTTAGACGAAAGTCGCCCTCGAAGAGATAACCGGTCGCGTCGTGCAGGTCACCATCGGCTTGTCGCAGCGTCTCCTTGAAGTGGTCGCCGCCGTACAGTATGTACACGTGCGACGCCACGATCGTGCCGTTCGTGTCGTCGTCAAATTGGCCCTGGAGGTACCGCTCCATGTCGTGCGCCGGATTAGCGGCATCGGGTCGTGTGCGGCTCATGCCGGGGTGCTGTGTCGTTCCGGAGCGAAGCTCATAGGACGGCATGGTGGGGTGCGGGCCCGCGCCTTTGGCCTGTAGGAACCGGTTGTCGAAGGCGCTGCGGATGCGCATCGTGCGAGTGGACGCGCCGGAGAGGCTATCGTTGCACAGATCGGCCACGAGTACCTGTCCAGCGCCGAGCCCACCGCCGCCGGCCGCGCTGTAGGGATCGGTGTGGGGAAACCCAAACTCCGGGTGCGTGTTTCCGTACAGCACAGGGTCCGTGCGTCGATTACCCAGCGCGCTGCCGCGGTTGCCGTTGGCGAATCGGCCTGGTATCCGCAGGCGTACACTGCGACCTTGAATGGGCACTTCCGAGCGTGTGCGGCCGAACAGGTTGAGCTGCGCGTAGACACCATCGTCGCCGGTGAAAGCCCCGAGGGTGAAGCGCACCGGGCCGGCGGTGTGATTGCTCCCCCGTCGCGTCCACGCGAAGGGGAACCACCGTCTGGGCGACGCGGCCATGCGCTGCGCGGCGTTCGCTCTAGCCGTCGAGAGCGCCGGAACCGACATGGGATACGTGCTGCCTTCAATGTTGAGCGCGCACTTGGCGCCGACGGTCCGCAAATCGTCCAGCGCGCTCCGCGCTGCCTGCAGGTTCGCTCCGTTCAGATAGCGCACGCCGTCGTTAAGATTCGTGTCGGACACCACGCTGGCGCGGGTGATGTTACTGGGGACGCTACGACTGCACACGGCTATGTAGCGTCGACCGTCCGCGGCGTTGGCCCGCGTGTGCACGGATTGGAAGAATCCGCCTCGCGTTCCGGTTTGCACCGCCGCGTCCTTGCCGTCCAGGATGGGGTTGGACGTGTTATGACGCGGGTCAGTGCGGTAAATGATGGGCACCACAAGGGAGTTGACAGTCTTGGACGCAAAGAGAAACCCGTGCGGCACTTCCGCGCAGACCGCTCTGGCGCGGCTGGGACGCATCGCTGCGTCGACCAGCGATGCCCCGCAGAAAGACGCGGCCTGGCCCATGGCCTCCGGGCTTAACACGTTCGCATCGGAACATAGATAAAGATAATCCGCCGTCTCGTTGCTCGGAGAGCAATCGTGCACGGCATTGTTGACGCGCCGTCGCATCAAAAGTTGTTGGCCGTAGGTGTACGTCGATTTGGGCATGTCGGCCTGCGCCATTGCCGCGCTACGGTGGTTGATGTCGACATACATCGCGCAGTGATCCGTTTCCGACTCGCCCGTGTCGACGACCGGCAGCTGACAGTGGGCATCGCCACTCAAAATTTTGCCAAATCGATGGTTCAGCAGCGTAGTACGACCCGTCAAGGAGACGTTCATAAATATTCCCACCTTGGCGTTTACGTCCGGACTGGTAACATTGACATGCGCGACTGTGTAATTATCTCGGAGACTGAACATGCCGTCACCCGCGGAGAAAGGCAGAGTGCTATCTTCCGACGGCACCGTACTCCTGGAGCACTCCAAACCATCGTCCTGCGGCATGTAGTATTCCCCGTCGTCGCATGCGACGGTCGACGTGTATTTCAAAAAGTAGCCGTCTTTGTCAAACAATTTGGATAAGGCCATCGTGTTGAAATCGTCAAGAGATTTGCTGGCGACGCACTCCGCGATCGTCTCACCGCCGGTAAAGCTTCTGAGGGACGCCCGCGCCTCGTTGTACACGGCCTCGATCACGTAGGTCTGGTCGTCCTGGGTGTAAGGCTCCGCTCCGCGGGGCACAACGACGCGCTGCAGCGTGCGCGCAAGGTTGAGGGTGGCCCGTTTCGATCCGGCCGCGGGCGGCGCGATCGATGCGTTGGACCCGTGCCTCGCTCGGCTGCGGGGCGGAAGCTGCACGCGGTAGGTCCGCGCGCACAGGGGGTGGGCGTCCATCACGGGCGAGCCCACTCCGGCCTCCGTGCGCTCGTTGATGTGCGCGTCCAGCACATCCTGCAGCTGGCGCTGGTACTCCGTGAGTTGATCCTGCGGAGGTTCGTGCAGATGCCACTCACTGCCCAACGCGGATTCGCAAAAGTTGCTCGTCGCCTGTGCGATCGTCGGAAAACGCGCGTCCGCGCTGGGGTTTGCGAAGAGAAACGAATAGGCAAACTCCGTAACCGAGGAGGAGCTCGACACGTTGGTGCGGGCGGTGTCGACCGACAGGGCGTCCGTCGTTCGTTGCACCGCCGCCGCAACCTCTGATTCGGAGCGGGTGTTGTTGATCCGTCGCCCCCCGTTGGCGGTGGCGCGCAGAGAGTTCGCGTCCTCGGCGCGGCACACGCAGCTGGGTCCGTCGATGATGGCGTCGCCGACGCACGTGGTGGGGCAGTACAGAACGTCCGTGTCCTTGTTGCCGCTCACGGTGGCTATCGGAGCGCGGTCCGTGTCCGCGCACACGCAATCGGACGGGTATATGTTGTGCTGCGGGTGCTGCATGCGATATCCGCGCATGACGCTGCCGTACACGTCCCTGCAGACCGTCGCGGAGGTGAGGGGCGGACCCGCCGGATTGTTGGGGGGCGGGCCTGGAGGGTCGCCGATCGGCGGCGGGGCGTTCGGCGCGTTCAGAAGCGTTCTCGGCAGGCAGCGAAGCATGTTGGGCACCGCGGTCGGGGCGACGTAGAGGTGCGGGTCGCAGGAGCACAGGGGCTGGTGCATGCCGCCGTAGGTACCGCCGATCGTGCGATAGGATCGCCAATCCGGCTGGGGTGCGTCGGTCAGGTTGTAGCCCGCAAAAACCTGCTCCGTGTAACGCGTGGTCCACTCCGGCGACGCCCCTAGCGGGTCCTTAGGGACCTGCTGATCCGTGGGGTACGTCCGCTCCACGATACGCACAGGCAGACGCATCACCCGGGCGGGATCCTCCAAAATGAAGGTGGCGTTGGTGCGCAGATCCGCGTCGGCGATGTCCGTCACCGCCACGATGGAGCACTCCGCCTGCACGCCGTACCCTTCGGAGACCAGCCCGTCCGCGTACTGGGACGCGGTCATGCGGCAGCGCGCGCGTTGCGCCATGCCGTAGCTGTACTCGGATTCGTTCGAGTCCAGCATGGCCACCTGCAGCGCGCGACATACCGGGTACCGGAGGTCGTCGGAGCCCTCGAGTGTGTCGCCGTCCACGCTTGCCAGGTACGAACGCACGAGGTTGGTATTTCCGGAGGTGGTGACTCGAGGCGGTAGATAGGACGCCGTCGGGCACTGGTACAAGGTGGGCTCCGAACTTGCGTAGGAGCCGTCAGCGTCGCAGGTGCAGCTCTCCTGATCGGTGTTGTCGAACAGGTAGACGTTGGGCGAAGTTTGCAAATCGCTCGTGTCCACGTTTGCGACGTCGCCGTACGCCGGGTAGCCCGACAGAACGCATTGGCCGTCCCCGTCCTGATCCATGCATTCATTCGGTCGCAGGAGGTCCCCGTACGCGCCGTATACGTCCACGAAGCTGCAGTTCACCTTGAGGTTTTTGGGTGCGGCCCCGTAGGCGAAGCGAACGCCGTGCAGTTCGTGCGCGTAGTAGCCATTTGCGCCGTGAGTGTTGATAAAGTCGAAAAAATTGGCGTCGGTGTACTCACCGCATCGGTACGCGGCCCAGGCGTTGGCGCCGACGTGGGTCTCCGTCTCGGACGTGGTCGTGTCGAACACCTGCACGATGGGCACCTTGCAGAGCGGGGGCGGCGGTGGCGGCGTCGGCATGGGCGGCGGGGCCGGGTACGCCGGGCTCGCGGGCGGCACCTGATACGCTCCAAATACCAAGGTGGTCGCGTAGCGGTACATGAAACGCATCACGGCGAAGGCCACATCGTGGCCAGCCAGGTACAGGTTGACGCTTTTGGTCACGTTAAACGCTTTTCCGTGGTCCGTAACCACCAGTGCGGGCAAGTACATCTGGTCGAGAACATAGTTGCGCGCGCAGTAATTCCTCACCTGCAACACGCACCCGCAGACTCGTCAACAACGGGTCAGTCGGTCCGGCCTGCCGCGCGCGTTACGGGCGTACCGTAACGTCCACGTCGTCGTTGTCGTCCGTGCTCGTGCTCGGGTACACCGATGTAGCGTGATTGCAGCCCTGGGTGTTCGGGGTCTCCAGTAGCTGGTGAATCAGCCCCGCGCGCTCCTTGACGCGGGCCATCTGTGTGGCGTCGTCGGAGGCCTTTTTGAAAAATTGCGTCCACCGATCTCGGAGTTCGTACAAAATCGCGGGCAGGTAGGCGAAAACCCTCGCGCCGATGCGCACACCGCCGATAAGCGCCTGAGTGCCGCCTCGAATCCCGGTGGCGATGGTAGGCGGCGTAGCCACGCAGGCGCGGAGCGCGTCGGACCATCGCGGAGGGTGCACGGAGTACAGGTTGTCGCACACTCTGGCGTCCGCTAAATCCACCGCGTGCGCCACGGCGTACTGCATGTAGTTGAGGCAGCCCATGTACCACTCGTCCACACTGTCCGCGGCAAACCCGACAGCGTCGGCAGCCAGGGTTAGCAACCCGTCAAAGTCGAAGGTGCGGTAGTACACGGCGTATTCTTCGCACAGCAACCACGGGGCGTGATGCAGATAGGGCTCCGCGGGGACGCCGTACGGATACTGCCCGTCGTCGCCGGTGTACCCGTTCCAGCACACGCAATACTTGTGCTCGCTGCCGTCGAAGGTGACGTACGCTCCGTACTCCTGACCGTCCGAACTCGTCTCCGCGGTGGTAGCGGACAAAAGCCCCGTGTCGGCCTCGTGCTGCCCATCGTACGCGTCCGTGCGCAACCCGCCGGTGCGGAGAATGTACTGGGATGGCACCTTGATCAGCATCGCCACGGACGCGATTGCGGCGTTCATGGCTAGCGGCACGTGGTAGTTGTGCGGCAGGCAGTCGTAACGCACGCCCGCTTCGAAATCGCACAAGCGGCAATACGTCACGTGTACATCGTAAAACTCGCCCATCACCGCGGGATCGCCCAGCCGATGTTGGTAGCAAAACTTGTTGAAGGTGGCGTTTTTTATGACCGTCTCGGCCGACGGCACGTAGTAATCGTCGCGTACGATCGGGTTGTGCGCCTTGGGCGGGTAGTAGTTTACGCCGGAGGCGAGCGTTTCCCAAAAGAGACGCGTGAAGCCGCAGGGAATGATTACGCACTCGCGAACCGCCCACAGTCCACGTTGCAGCGCCAGGCACGAGTGTAGGAAATCGGGCGAGGCGTCCACGAAGTGCTGCCTCACGGTCCAATCGTAGAGCTCCTGCCCCGCGCGAGATATGAAGGAGGACCAGGCCAGAATAAGCTCCATCAGCATGTCTGCCGTAAGCTTCAAGAGCGTGTCGCGCATAATTGAAAAGGTCCGTTTCGCCATAATGACCATCGCGTTGTAGGCACCGACCACACCGGAGTATAGCATCGCCAAAAATCGCAAGTACATTTTAAGAGGGTACATTATGGGACGATGCATTTCGTCATATAGGAGGTTAATTTTCGAAACTAACGTGTGGCCTTCAAAAGCGAACAAAAACGCAGCCACGGTGATTACCAAAATGAAAAGCACCATATATCTGTAAGTGACTACGCCGTTCGCGAGTTCGAAGGCCGCGTCTATCCCGTACTTGATCACGTTCGACAGCCCGTTGAATACGTACATGCTCAGATTGATGAAGTGCTGACGCGCGTGGTCCATATTGAAATCCTGATACTGAGCGTCCTCGCTGGTGGGCCTCTCGCCTTCGTTAGCGATGTCGGTTTCTATGTAAATGGAAAACAGGTACAGACCGAACGACCATAGGGACCCTATTGTGAAGCCCGAGGTCAGGGTGATGAAATAGTACGCGTACGGATTTGTCATGACTCGCGTTTACCTTCACGCGCGGTCGTTTATATTTATACAACATATTATTAATTATAGCAAGTCAAGGGCTGCAATTTAAGGTTCGAATCTATCACATACGTGTTTTCGTGATGCGCTGTGCGATTTTGGGAATGCACGCTTCTTATGTTTCCCTGGTGGTCCGATACAAACTTTGACGAGGTCGGTGCTCCGTTCGCTAGCACAGTCACCGGTTCGATGCACACGGTCATGCCCGCTGCGAGAGGAACATCCGTGTTGCCGTTTCCGATGAAAGGTTTCAGGTGCATGCGCGCGCCGATCCTATGGCCCGTCAAATCGCGCATCACAAAATACTCCGAGGTTAATTCGAAATTGTTGTACTGTTCCGTCATCTCCGACTCCAAAGCTGCGCGGTTGCGCGTGGATCGTTTGTTGAAGTTGTCCACGATTACACACAAGAGGCACTTCGTCGCCAACACAAATTGCGTGTGCGCATCGCTTTGGCTTTCGCCGTAAATGAAAGTGCGCGCCATGTCGCCCATGCCTCCCTCGCCGTGATGGACCACGATGTCTACTTTGATCAGATCGCCATCCTGAAAAGGCTCAGTCGTGGGAGTCCCATGCGCCGCGCAATCGTTTACAGATACGCAGCAAGGGTACCCGAACCCGTCTCCGTCGCACATGCACGCGGAGTGGCATTTATTTTTTAGCATGCATATTCCCACCGCATCGGCCACTTGCATTCCGTTTATGAAGTCTTTGCTTTGCAAGCCGCGCTCGGCGACCCGCATACACTCGACGCACACCTCGCAGGCTTTTCGGACCTTCTCGGCGGTCGCGTTAAACGAGCCGCCGCGTGCGGACTGGCACCTAGCGGCATCCGCCGTCAGTCGCTGCAGCGCAGCCGATGGGAACTCTATGCACGACATTCATGCACTAACAAATCAAACCGCTGGAGCCTCCGAAAGACACGTATATATATACACAATGACGTCGGCCTCCTTCAAAGCAGTAAGATGCGTCCGATCGAGAATCCCAACGCTTTGAGCGCTTCGAACGATTTACAGGACCAAATCGAACGGCGGCAGGTGATTAACCAACTGCGATGCCGGGTGCACGTGCAACTTTATTTCGACGTGCTGCAAAGCCTCTCCATCTTCGTCACGGGTATGCTGTACAGCATCGACGGGTTTCTGTACTACGCGGCCTTGTACCACCTGATCGCGCTTTTCGGTATGCTGGTGGTGTACTTTATCCAATTCAAAACGATCATGATTACAGTGGCTCTCGTCGGGAGCACGCTGGGGCTGGACGTGTGGTGCGTCGCGGCGGCCACGTTCTCGCTTTACAGCTGTTTGCATGTGAATCAGGAATACGGCAAGGCGCACGTGCTGTGGGCCGCCGAACCCTGCGGCGCGCATAGATTGGATTCCGGATTGGTGTTTGCGTTGGTGGCGGCTATGACCGCGTACGGCATTCTCGGCAGCGTGGTATTCATTCAAAACTTGCTTCAGCTAAACAAAGACGGCATCACGGCCAGAAAAACCTATTACGCCGTCGTTTCGTACGCTGTCATCGTGGTGCTCGTGTTACTGCGCATTTTTCAGCATTTTGAGATGCTCGCGCAGAACACGACCGCCTTCTTTCTAACGTGGTACATTTTTCTGTGGTCCATCGTCGTGGAAATCTTATTTACGGGTTTGGCCGTTAGTCTGCTCGTGGTGGGCGGATACTGGTTGAAAGGCCTGAGCTGGGTATGCCGCATCGGCGCCATCGCACAATACATCGCTTTTGTGCTGGACATTTTCAACGCGGCGCTCGGCGTGGCGATGCTGCGTGCCCCGCAGGAGGACAATCAGGACCACAGCAGAGCGGTAGCCTACTACTTTGGACGCTCGCAGCTGCGCGAATATCACATGGGGGAGATGGTTCTCTACGTGGCACTCAGCTCGGCCGCTGTGATACCGCACTTCGTATTGGCCAGCAGCCTGATGGACAAACCGATCATGACAACGACCGAGGAATCTCCAAATCCTGATGCCCGTCCGCATACGAATCATCCCATGATAATTTCGATAAAAAAACCGACCAAACACAGGCTGTGACTGTAAAAAAAACCGTCCGTATAAATGTAGGCGCCCGTGCGATGCATTATTGCACGCCGCGCGCATGTGCGATACCGAAGACGCGCCAACTCTGAGCACGCTGCAGATCGTGTGCCCGACGTCCGCGTACGTGCGGGCATCGGGCAACATGCTGCATCTGTGCGCGCAAACTTTACAGGACGACGCCGCGGCGGATGACAACAGGGTAACAAACTCGCACAACGTCAACCTCATGCTCGTGGACGATTCGAAGGAGTGCGTTGTTACGGTGGTGTCCGAAAATATTGCCAACATCGGGCAGGAGTTCAAAATGTTTGAGGATTTTGAATTTGTGGATGCCGGCGATATACCTTCCCTGCACGCGACGTGCATGTGCGCCGCTAATCTCATCGGCGGGCTCATGTCGATCGGAGATGCCGCGGACGTCATACTGCTTCTGAACGACCAGCGCGAGCTGGCTCTGTCGCTGCTAGGCGATGTGGTGGCGGAGGCGCGGGACGAAGGTATCCGAACCTACGTCACCACCGTGGACCAAGACTTTGGCGCGGGCACGCAAGATCAAAACTGCTTTATGCTCAAACTCACAAATGATTAATAATTTACACACAAACTAGTCGATACGTTCATCGCGTCTTCGATCATCATTTCGATGTTTCGCACGCGCTCCCGCTGCAGATGCACGGATTGCGCGCGCGATCGCCCGGCCGGATCGTCCCCGCAGTTGAGCTCCGTTTCGCGACGCAAGAAAAGGCCCACCACGCGAGCGTCGCGATCGTCATTCGACGACGCGGGTCGGACACTCGCGTCCTGCTCGTTTCGAAGTCGATCCACTGCCACTCGCTCGTACCGATGCATCATACGAAGACTGTGGCGGGCCAGGCACAGCTGCAGCTCCAAAGCCACCACAGACCACAGCTCCACGTGCGTTAGATCGCGCAGCTGTTCAGCTTTGGGTATCGAGGGAGGATGCCTAAACATGCGTCCGTTCACGCATGCAAAACCCGTAAAGCCGCCGGACCACTCTTCCCGCCACGCGTCGTAAGCTCGTTTGCGTCGCTCCGCGTCGCGCATGTATCGGAGCCAAAAGAGCGCAGTCGCGTCGTCGCTGCTGTCCCGGGCGACCTCCGCCGAGGTGTCGTCACCCAGCTGCCCATACTCTACAGCGATCCGTCGCAACCACACGACCGCCTCATCTCGCAAGAACTCGTACAACTCCTGTATCTCGCGATCGCTTGAGGCTGACGTTGTTTCGACCCACGTTACGAAGTTTTTGGCGTCGTGCAGGACGTGAATAATACTAGTTTGCAAGCGGTCGCTAACTTGCGATTGTGTTTCCACGACATCCGGATACGGGCTGTCGAAAATAAACGTGTCCGTCGTGGCATAGCGCAGCAGGTTGCGCAGGACCGGTACGTGTTTTGAATCGATCTTTTTTAGATGCGGATCGTCGCCGTCGGTGGAGCTCACGCTACAGCAATCCTTTAGTAGGTGTAGGTCGTGCATTCTAAGCTTCTTTAGCGCCTCGTGGTAATCTTTGGCAAACTCGAACACCATCGAGCGTCTTTCGCGGTCGTCTGGCTTATGATGCGCGTTGGAGCCCGCGACCACGCGCGCGTCGGATTCCGCGCATAGCTCTTGCAAGGTACTGGAATCCGTATCCATACGCCGGTAGTATTCGACGGTGGCAGCGACGGCGTTACGAAGCCTCGAACTCAGAAGCGCTTTCTTAATCTTGGAGGAGTGTATTGGCGTCGCACGCACGCGATAGAGCACCGCCTCGTCGATCGCTGTGAGGGATGTGACAAATTTATTGAACTCCTCTTCCATCGCCGTGACGAAAAGCTCGATACCTTGCGATACCCAGCAGGTCCGCTGAGTGTCAATCGCGTGCACGTTCGTGTTCACGATCGACCCGGGAGTACGTTTAGACGCGGCGCCTTTTCGAACTCGTACGTCATCGTAGGTAATAGCGCGCGCATCCCCGTCATCCGGCGCGACCAGCAGCAATCTGTGCTGATCGAAGAGGGTCATCAAATCCGTGGCCGAGGCGACTTTTACCCCTGATAGAAAGGTCAAGTCGTTATCGTTCATGATGTCCGTGATCGCGTTATCCTGGCGCAGATAAAACACTTGCTGCAGATGATCCGTATCCATGGTGAAGAGCTCGGCGGAACGCGCAAGACTTCGATCCGACGACATGTCACTCGGTGAGGCGGGTAACCAAGCGTTCGTGTCCATCCGCAAGCATTTGGTGTTGATCAAGTAGCTGTAAGCGCGCGCATCATAAAATTCAATGTACATCATGATGGATACCAATTTATCGCGTACGTTTTCATCGTACGTCGAGTTACTCACGATATCATGCTGCAATTCCACGCTGGCATCGTCCAGTATGGATTTCAACAGACGATGCCCCTGTACGTGCGCGGACGCCGTGATGTTGATTGTCCTTGTGTCGGCGTGATTGTTTACAAGAAGTCGGTCGAGCAATTCCACGTAACTCATTTGTGATGGATCCTCGTGAATATCTTTGAGGCTAATGCCGTGCTGACGAAAATACCGTAGCACTTTGCCTTCGTTTGCCGCGGTGGTGCTGTGCTCCTTTAGGACATCATCTGAGACGGCGCGTACAAGACATCCCCGGGGTATGGTGCATGCCATCGGTAGCGTTTCCAAAGCCTCAAACAATTCCGCAATCTGTGTCTGTCCGTTGGGCAGATACATAGGGTAATCATCATCCCCCGCAAAGCGTTGCGCGTTGCTCGGGGATTCGGTGGGCTGAATGCGACGCCAATTCACCTGTTTGAGTCGACGCATCTCTTGCGTCGTAGAAGTCATCTCCGCGTGCTCTCTGAGACGCATGCCCAACTTTCGATGCGCGTCCGGTTGAAAAAAACACACCAGACCTCGTTGGAACACGCTGCTGGCGTGCAAGCGGATCGCCGTGCACCCAGCCCCTTCGTGCTCGTTCTGTACGACCGGCGTGCGCATTCGCAAACTGTTGTCGTTCAGAGTTTGCCGATCGTCCTCTTCGTCCTCGTAACATTCGCGCGTATCCACAAACGAAACCGGTCGCAGAAATGGGATGTCCAAGTATCGCTCGTTGGTTCCCCGGTCAGTATACAGGTAAGGTTGCAGTTTTATGGCGCGTTGCATCTCTATCAGTTTTCAGGGTCGTTTGCCAACGCTGAGTTGAAAACGTTTAAGTGTTTACTCAATAAATCCACAGCGTACGCAACGTTTTTGATGGAGCTCTTCAATTCATTTCGGTGCAACGTGTTTCTGTGCAGAGCTTCTTGCAGTTTGGTGGTTTGGTCTTTCAGTAAATTTTTTAATTTATACTCATCTAAAACAATCACTTTCTGTCGCACAGTGGCAAAAATCAAATCAAGCTCTCGTTCGACGTCTTCGTCTACAGCGACGTTGTCACCATCCGACATGTTCACTACAAGGTTCTTATATTCTATTTTAATAAATAAATAAGATTAATTTCCAAATGCTAAACTTGCTAGCTCCGATACTACTGAGTCGCATTGAGTGTCTCTGTCTGTTGTGACTTTAGAATTGAGTAATTGTTCGACAAATGCGTTGAGCCTTTCGGCCAGTTTTTGTGTTGTCGTCTTTAAATTTTCAAGTTCCGCTTCTAGATCCTTGTAGCCTTCGTTTTCTTTTTGAAGGGTGTCGCAAAGCTTAGATATATGTATGTCGATGCAATTCTCAAAAAAAGTTTTTAGATCATCTTTAAAAAACACCTGCACTGCTCTTATCGCATTGAAATTTTGTATTTGTCTTTTAACTTGTTTTTTCTTATATTGATATTTTTTGTCAAAAAGTTCCAAGACGTCTTTCTTTAATATGTAATCGTATGTCGGGTCGTACTTATTTACTGTAGGTGATTTTTGTATTGCGCTTTTTATTTTATCTTTTACAATATCAGATAGTACAGAATCGTGCAATATTTCATAAATCGTTGAAATTGGCACGCTGTCTTGCAAACTACCGCTGCTATCTTCCATGTTAGGCGCAACTCACAATCGCGTCCGCTTGATATTTATACGCATGTCGACAAATCAAACATGGACGCGAGCTATCGACGTCGCGGATGCGGCGTCGAACGAAACCCCCGTGACCTTTATGCAGACCAGCGTGGAAGATGCAGAAGTGCAGGCGCACACCCGCTCGGTGCGCGTCGAAAACAGCATGGTCAGCGGGTGGGTGCCCGCGTTTCGCGTTTTTGGCGTCACGCGTGAATCCCTCAGCGTATGCGCGCACGTGCACGGGTTTCTACCGTACCTTTGGTGCGCAACACCGGAGCACGCCATGCTGCTGGCATCCGAGAGGCAGCTAACGCAGTTCACCAAGGTGCTAAACTCGATCGTTTCAGAAAAAGCGGAGAAGGCCGTCGTCCGAGTGGAAAGCCTTGCGCGACGTAGCGTAATGCATCACTCGCGGGACGCAAGCGGCGTCGCGCACCTTAAGATTACGCTGCAGCGGGCGAGTCACATCGCCAAATGCCGCCGGGCGCTTCTGTGCGTTGAAAACTTCAAGTCGCTCGGCCTTACCCTACCCTTCGATCTTTACGAGGCGGACGTGGACTGCACTCTGCGCTACATGGTGGACACGGGCACCGTCGGCTGCGCCTGGGCCACCGCGCCGGCCAAAGCCTACGTGCTTCGCACAGCGGAGACGCGCGAAACGCGCTGCGCCATTGAGTTGGACGTGGACCACACCAAGCTGATCGCGCACGACGCGAGCGTACCTCCGTACGACGGCATTGCGCCGTTGCGCGTGCTGAGCTTTGACATCGAGTGCTGCGCGAAAGAGGAGCACTTCCCGCATCCCGACGTGGACCCCGTGATACAGATCGCGTCCGTGCTGGCCGAGGTGCCCGAGCGGCACGAGATGCGTCGCGTGTACACATTGGGCTCTTGCGCGAACATCCCGGGTGCGACGGTGGTCGCCTGCGACACCGAGACTGCGCTGCTGCGCGCGTGGTCCGTGGACGTAATCGCGGCGGACCCGGACATGATCGTGGGGTACAATGTGCAAAACTTCGACATCGACTACCTCCTTAAACGCGCCGCTAATCTGAGGGTCGATGATTTTGCCCTTTTCGGCCGGGTCAGGCGCAAACGGGTGGAAAGCAAGGAAGCCACATTCTCCTCCAAGGCGATGGGGACGCGCAAGAACATGCGCGCCACCGTGGACGGTCGCATCGTGTTGGACGTGATGCAGATCGTGCAAACCGAGCACAAGCTGTCGTCCTACACCCTCAACCACGTGTCCGAGCGCTTCCTAATGGAGCGCAAAGAGGTGCGCCCGGCGACCGCGGAACGATTACCCGTCATTGTTCTTTCTTGAGGGGAGCTGAGACGGACGCGGTGGGCGCAGGATGTGCATCACAGCATGATCGCTAAACTGCACCGAGGCGACCGCACGACGCGTCAGCGCCTCGCCGTGTATTGCCTCAAAGACGCCCTGCTGCCTGTGAGACTACTGCGAAAGTTGATGATCATCTTTAACCTGACAGAGATGGCGCGAGTCACGGGAGTGCCGCTGAGCTACCTGCTGCACCGCGGTCAGAGCATCAAAGTCTTCTCGCAGCTGCTGCGCCGCGCGAACGTGGCGGGCATGCTGCTCCCGACGCACGAGCGAAGCGCCGAGGGGGAGGGCGGCGACGGCGGGGTGGCCTACGAGGGCGCCACGGTGCTCGATGCCAAGGCCGGTTTCTACGAGGTGCCTATCGCGACGCTGGACTTCGCCTCCCTGTACCCCTCCATCATGCGCGCGCACAACCTGTGCTACACCACTCTGGTCCCGCGCGGCCGTGAGCACGAGTATGCGCCGGACGAGCTGACCGTGACGCCCACCGGAGACCGCTTTGTGCGCTCGCACGTCCACCGCGGGCTGCTGCCCGCGATCCTGGATGACCTGCTCACCGCGCGCAAGCGGGCCCGAGCGCTCATCAAAACCACAGAGGATCCCACCATGCGCGGCGTATTGGAGGGTCGACAGCTGGCACTCAAACTGAGCGCCAATTCGGTCTACGGTTTCACTGGAGCCACGGTCGGCAAGCTGCCTTGCCTGCCCATCTCGGCGTCCACCACCGCTTTTGGGCGAGAGATGATCGACGAGACCCGTCGGTTCGTGCTGCAAGAGTACACGGTCGCAAACGGCTACTCGCACGACGCGGACGTCGTGTACGGCGACACCGACTCCGTTATGGTGCGCTTCGGCTGCGCGGACGTGACCGAGGCGATGCGCCTGGGCGCACTGGCGGCCGACCGCGTAACGACGCTCTTCCCCAAACCGGTGCAGCTCGAGTTCGAAAAGGTGTACCACCCGTACCTGCTTATGGGTAAGAAGCGCTACGCGGGCCTCATGTGGACCTGCGCGGACCGTCACGACAAACTGGACACTAAGGGCATCGAGACGGTGCGGAGGGACAACTGCGCCCTCGTCCGACGCACCATCTCTGAGGTGCTGCGCCGCGTGCTCCTCAAGAGGGACGTCCAAGGCAGCGTGCGGTACGTGCAGGAGCGCGTGCGGGACTTGCTCGCCGGTCGCGTGGACATCTCCGAGCTCGTCATCACCAAGGGTCTGACTCGCGACGTGTCGGATTACGCCACCCGGTCCGCGCACGTGGAGCTCGCAGTCAAAAAACGCAAGCGCGACGCCGCCACCGCGCCGCGCGTTGGGGACCGCGTGCCGTACGTCATCCTGCGCGGGCACAAGGCGGACAAAACCTACGAGCTGGCGGAGGACCCGGTGCGTGTGGTGGAGCAGGGGCTGCCGATCGATCACCGCCACTACCTGGAGCGTCACCTCAAGCTGCCGCTGCTGCGCATCTACGCGGCGGTGCTGCCCGACGCCGAGCGGACGCTCTTCGCGGCCGCCCGCGCCGCGGAGGCGACCCCCCAGCGCGCGACCAAGTCGACGGAGTCCCGTCAAGGCATCTCGCGGTTCGCCCGCGTGGTCAAAACCTGCGCCGGGTGCCGCACAATGCTCGCGGAGGAGCACCGCGCGTCGGGCCTGTGCGGTCACTGCCGCGTGGACTCTCAGGCGCTCTACGCGCGCGCACTGGGCGAAGTGGACGCCCTCACTTTGGCGCACCACGCGCACACGGCCGAGTGTCAGCGGTGCCAGCGGTCTATGCTGCACGAGGTGATATGCGCTAATCGAGACTGCGCGCTTTTCTACCGACGGATAAAGACGCAGAACGATCTGCGCGCCGCGCGGGAGCGTATGGACACGGTGGAGTGGTGAAAAGATAGATACGCGATAACACATTAACAAAAACGAATGACATTAATTTACATATACAAAAGAGTTTTGCAGTCTTCTTTTAACTTTCTTGGAAAGTTTGACTAGTTTTGTATTCATCAAAATCTTCACTAAACTCTTTCCATCTTTTAGATAAAGAATTTTTTGTGTCGTTTAGCCCTGTTACTGTTACGGGTGTAGTTTCTAGATATGTATTCCAGTATTTGCATACATCTGAAAATAATTTTATTTTTGTTAGTCCATCAGACTCAAGAGCAAAATCTGAAGCAGAGTAATTGGATTTTACATCCTTTCCCATTTTCGCCAATTCCGCATTGCACTCTTTAAGGCAGTCATTGAATGTTTTCATATCCACGACAGTGACAGGATCGGGATTTGATCGTTTTGTCATGCGACATGCGGCATTTTTAAATGTCATTCGGGCCATGTCGGCCTCCAAAATTGAGATCGACATGATCAAATTTTAAAACTGACGTAACGAGAGAGTATTTATACCATCGGGGTCGGATCTTCTTCTTAGTCCAACGTTAAATCCATAAAATCGGCTTGCGGTGCTGCGCCTTCTGCTGCCTTGCGTGCTGCATCTGCGCGTGCTGCTTCTGCTGCTGCGTGTTCTGCTGCTGCGCGTGTTGCTTCTGCTGCTGCGCGTCTTTTTTCTGCTACCGCTGCTGCACCTTTTGCCTCAATTATAAATCTTAAGGTGTCGCAACATAATATATAATATTTCACACTGTCCTGAGGGAAAATCCTTCGCTTTAATTCTTGTAAAAATTCTTGACGATCATTTTCTTTCTTTTGTTTTTTTAGTGACAAGCACGCTTCTATATATACAATACAATTTATTATTATTTGTCGATCGACGATGTTGCACTTTGTAAATGTACTTTCCAAATCATAATTTTCAGCTCCGTTTAACCCCTAAACAGCGGTCTGGGTCAATAATGACCCAAAGCCGTTCATACGGTTCGACATGTTTCACCTTTGATATCTCGAGCAGTATTTACCGCATTCGGTATGATAGTAGCTCGAGGTTTTGGTCTTCACGTTGATCGAAGCACATGCAAAGCTCGCTAGCTGTCGATGGGTGTGGCAAATATGGCGGGCAAAAACGTAAACGCTATGATGAAACGTCAAAATAGTTTCCGCTGTTTAGGGGTTAATAGATTAGTTATAAATGTATTAAAAAAACCGCAATTTACGTATGCTTTAACTTTATATGCGAATGCAGTAATTGTTTTGTCACTAAATGTAGGTTCTCTTTTCATTGCTTCATCAATAAGATAAAGTAAACAAATTTTATATAAGATATCGAGTTTACTAATCATCAAATCTTGTAATTCCACGTGTATACCTATTTTGTTTAATATATTCGTTGCTCTTTGTACGTTGAACTGTGTAGGAAAATTTTCTTGTTTCATAAAATTGACAAAATCCGTAGCATTTTCGCCGCACATATTTTCCACGTATTTGATTAAGGTGACCGCGTACAGTTTTATGGATTGTTCAGAATTGTCGACAAGATCTTCTGGCGCGTTAAGCTTTATTAAATAACAGTCTAATTTTCTCAAATATATTTCAATATTCGAAATATTGTAGAAGGACGGATTTTCTTTTAGTATAGTATCAAAGTACTTCTTCGAAAAAATAGTTTTTGGAAAATCATCATCGACGTACTTGCACGTAAAACCTTTTGTTAATTCCATAATTTGGTTGCGCAATGCAGGATCCTGATTTTGATATACGAGCATCATATAACTGGACAGGTTTTTGGCATAGTCTACCATCGACTCACGTGAATCATATGTGTGAGTACTTAAAAATTTTTCTAATTCCGTAAGAGAATTAGGATCTGGCGCCTGTATACAAACCACTCGCGTGTTAAAAAACCCTCAAATATAAAATCTACATAATTCCTACCGCAAATAATATGCCGTACCTGGATTATGTCGGCTTGTTCACTTGTTATGGTCGGCATGACATAACCCATTTCAACCTCTGGAGGTTCTCCTCCTTCGAGCTGCTGCGTACAAAACACTTACAATCACCACTTGCGTACATTAAAACCATAACACAAAACTTATGCCGTACCTGACTACCGCCGTATCTGCTGCCGGATGCTTTGGCTGGTCCGGATGGTAAAACAGCGGCACCTTGAGCTGACGTTTCGGGGTTTCGTCCTCCGCCACCTCTTGGTATTAAGGGATAAGCGACGCCTAGACGTTCGCCAACTTGTACGCGCGTAATATCGTTAGGATCTTGATTAGTCACCTGCATACAAAACACTCATAATCACCACACGCGCATATATAAAATGCAAGCTGATCCAAAAAAACAAAGTTTATGTCGTGCCAATACCGGTGTTGTCTCTCCGCTGTCAAAAATAGATGATTCGCTGTCGTACATCTGCATACGAAACTCTTACAATTACCACACGTATATGAAAATCACGGGTGGTTCGATGACAACAAATAAAATAAAATCTATGTCGTACCATTTCACCGTCGCTGCCGGATGATGTGTCTGGTTGTATTTTACTGTTTAAATCAACAATTCTATGTTGTATACAACACTCTTGTATTATATCTGTAAGAGCCGTGATGTTTTCTGCTAATTTATCCAATTCTATTACCTTGGATTCATTCACACCGTTTAAGATCTCTTTTTGTATCTTTGACAAAATAATCTTTAGTTTATCTTCCTTCAGTTCGCCTTTCAACCTAGATATGTATGGTTTAGTATAATCAAAATAATATTGTAGATGTTCAGTTTCCTGCATATACAAACCAGTAGTTATTTAGTCAATCGAAGCATACGGAATTTAAAAGAAAAATCACAAACATACTTGAACGCTGGGTGTTTTGTGATAAAATGAAATCTATGTCGTACCTTTTCGCTTGCGTCGCTGCCGGATGATGTCCGTCGTATTACTCGGTTTAATTTAACGATTTCTTCTAGAACATCCGTGATCTTTGAGTCTAATTCGCTCAAACTTACTTCTTTTAATTTTTGTACACATTCTGCACCTAATTTTCTTATAGTACAATTTCGTATTTCGTCTTCAAGAGCCGTGATCGTTGGGTTTAATTTATTTAAATCTATTTCCTTTGATTCATTCACACAGTTTAAAACCTCTGTTTCTATTTCTGACAATTTAATTCTTAGCAGGAGAGTTAGATTTTCTTCTCTTAGTTTCGTTTTTAAGTCAGATATGTATGGTTTAATATGACGATCGTAATGTTGTAGAGCTTCAGTATTCTGCATATACAAACGAGTAGTTATTTAGTCAATCGAAGCATACGAAATTTAAAAGAAAAATCACAAACATACCCGAACGCTGGGTGTTTTGTGATAAAATAAAATTTATGTCGTACCTGGCCACCGCTTGCGTCGGATGATGTGTCTGGTTGTATTTTACTGTTTAATTCAGAAATTCTAAATTGTATAATACACCCTGGTATTTTATCTGTAAGAGCCGTGATGTTTCCTTCTAATTTATCCAATTCTATAACCTTGGATTCATTCACACCGTTTAAGACCTCTTTTTCTATCTCTGACAAAATAATCTTTAGTTCATCTTCCTCCTCCAGTATCTCTTTCAAGCTAGATATGTATGGTTTAATATGATCAAAATAATATTGTAGATGTATAGTATCCTGCATATACAAACCAGTAGTTATTTAGTCAATCGAAGCATACGGAATTTAAAAGAAAAATCACAAACATACTTGAACGCTGGGTGTTTTGTGATAAAATGAAATCTATGTCGTACCTTTTCGCTTGCGTCGCTGCCAGTTGATGTCCGTCGTATTTCTCGGTTTAATTTAATGATTTCTTCTAGAACATCCGTGATCTTTGGGTCTAATTTGCTCAAACTTACTTCTTTTAATTCTTGTACACATTCTGCACCTAATTTTCTTATATATGACAAATGAGCAATTGCTAGGTCTGCATGTTTGGTAATTGCTTGGTCTGCACGTTCGGTAATTTTTTCTCCTATAAGTTTACGCATATATGGTTCAAATTGTTCATCGTGATACATTTTAGCTTCACTTATCTGCATATACAAAAGAGTACTTATTTAGTTAATCGAAGCATACGGAATTTAAAAGTAAAATCACAAACATACCTGACCGCTGGTTTTTTTGGTTTTTTTCACCGACGAGCTCGGTTTAGGCATATATGCATCCATTTGACCATCTAAAATTTCTTTCGCCATATATAAGCACTGCACGTTTGTTTCATTTGTCGGTCCTCCAGTCATGTTGGGAAAATGCGCGTGTGAAAGTAGTTAGGCATACAAACGTCGCGCGTATTTATACTTAATGCACGCACAGATGAGCGACACGCAAATTTAACAGAGATACACTTACCGACGGATTCTTTTCTTCTTCCATTCTCTGGTTGCCCTCCGATCGAATCACCTGTAGCGCGCGCTGGTTGTTAGTGGACCGGCCGGTAACATACGCATTTCAAAAATGCACGACGCGGCGCACCTCCGCGGTCGGTGCTGCTTCATCTTCCATGTTCATATCGGCTTCTAGTAATTCCAATAGTCTTTTATTTTTGGGCTTAGAATATATATACGATTATCCATTAAAAAAATTACTGTTTTACTCCAAGAAGTCTTCCACTTGTACATTCCTATCCCATATTTTTCGAATGTAGTATTCAAATTCCGACAAGACCTTTTCTTTGTGATCTGATTTCGTTCCATCGACGTACCATTTTTGCAACAGAGACTGATTTATTTCAAAAAACAGTATACGTGCTTTATCCGCAGCTGCAATCGGTTGCATCACGACTTTTAAATTTGGTTCGCTTTTATCATGCATAAAAACGTCATAAGCCGTTTGCATTTCATCCGTATAAATCAAATTTATAGCCTTCAAATGTAAATTTGTTTTTGACATTTGCAAAGGTTAAGTCCGTGCACAACTTTTGTAAAGTTATCCATTTTGATATATTTTGTTTTTTTAGATCTTCCAATTCAAGTAAAACCTTATTGTCTGAACCCGTGGTATGGAGGGCTTTTAAGTCCTCGAGAGGGACGTCCAAGGCAGCGTGCGGTACGTGCAGGAGCGCGTGCGGGACTTGCTCGCCGGTTGCGACTAAAACATCTCCGAGCTCGTCATCACCAAGGACCTGACTCGCGACGTGTCGGATTACGCCACCCGGTCCGCGCACGTGGAGCTCGCGGTCAAAAAACGCAAGCGCGACGCCGCCACCGCGCCGCGCGTCGGAGACCGCGTGCCGTACGTCATCCTGCGCGGGCACAAGGCGGACAAAACCTACGAACTGGCGGAGGACCCTGTGCGTGTGGTGGAGCAGGGGCTGCCGATCGACCACCGCCACTACCTGGAGCGTCACCTCAAGCTGCCGCTGCTGCGCATCTACGCGGCGGTGCTGCCCGACGCCGAGCGGACGCTCTTCGCGGCCGCCCGCGCCGCGGAAGCGACCCCCCAGCGCGCGACCAAGTCGACGGAGTCCCGTCAAGGCATCTCGCGGTTCGCCCGCGTGGTCAAAACCTGCGCCGGGTGCCGCACAATGCTCGCGGAGGAGCACCGCGCGTCGGGCCTGTGCGGTCACTGCCGCGTGGACTCTCAGGCGCTCTACGCACACGCACTGGGCGAAGTGGACGCCCTCACTCTGGCGCACCACGCGCACATGGCCGAGTGTCAGCGGTGCCAGCGGTTTATGCTGCACGAGATAATATGCGCTAATCGAGACTGGGCGCTTTTCTACCGACGAATAAAAACACAGAACGATCTGCGCGCCGCGCGGGAGCGTATGAACAAAGTGGAGTGGTGAACATGAATACGCAAAAATTTGTTAACAAAACTAATGACAATAATTTACATTTACAAAAAAGTTTTACAGTTAAGGCTTGTGGTGGCGACGGCGGAGGCTTATGACTGCATAGGTTCTACTTGATTTTTTAAATCCAATGAAAATTGTAACCATTGTTCCTTTAAATCTTGTTTTTGATTGTTTTCATCTCTTCCTGTGACATGTAACTTATCAATTCTGGTCATCCACTCAGTACACACATCATTGAACTTGTCTTTGTTGACTAATCCTTCTTTATCAAGAGCAAAATCTTGTAATTTGTAATTGCCACGTAAACCTTTACTTATCAATTCTATGTTGCAATTATATATGCACGTTTGCAATAATGGAAAATTCGTAACTGATGGATGTGTTTGTTTTCGTTTGGTCATCCTCGTACCATGGTTTACATCCGCCATTGACAATTGGGCCATGTTGGCCTCCAAAATTGAAATCGACATGGGTAAAGTTTTTCTATTTACGTATCTGGCTTGTTAAAGATTAAATTAGTGTATACAGAGGTTTACTCGTTGTATAGAACAAAGCAGTTGATGAAAGCAATATTTCTCATAAAAATAATACAGTCATAATGCAGTGTTTTTAGGCTTCCTAGAGTACTTTCACTGGCCGCCTTCAGGCACAGCTCATCAGTAGGACTGGAAACTCCGAAGCCATAATTGGCTATGTATGCACACAGGAGCAGTTGGCCTGTGTAAAGTTATGCTAGATTAGAGATCGAGAGTTCAGTGCAAGATATGCAGGCACTAAATAAGGTGACAAGAATTGCAAGTTGTCTCACGTAGGCGTCAGAGATTTCAAGAGAAAATAACGTAAGACAGGCAGTAACCATATGACTGTGTGAATAAGGCAAAGGTGTGAGCTCAAAAAATCCATATGTCTTACGTGCTCGTAGAAGAAAATCAGAGAACATAACGTAATACACAGTGAAGATCGAGCACAAAGAGCATTGTGGCAAGCAAGTAGGCCCAAATAAGCAGAGCCGATCGAGCAGGAGTCACTGTGCAAGCCAAATCACAGTCAGGGAGTGTGCCCCATGAATTCTGAAAACTTTGAAAATCAACTGTCTCACGTAGGCGTCAGAAAATTCCAGAGAGAATAACGTAATAACCATCGTCCCGAGAGGGGTAATCATTCGTATGCCCAAAACAAAAACCAAAAAATCATAAAACAAGTATAATAAATCGAACGGAGCATGCACTTCTGGAGCAGCACTCTCCCGTTTCCAGAGATACCGTGACTCAATTGAGAAGCAGCAGTGACGTGGGACCCTCAAGTCGGTGCTGCCGCACGCGGGTCGCAGTGCGCAGCCAAAAGTCCAGTGCTGTGCTGCCAGCAACTGCAAAGATACCATCCCGTAGCCAGGTCGTCGGGTAGCCCGCTCGGAGCAGTTCCATTTCCAGTTTGGTCAGTGCAATCAGCATAAGCAGTTCGTGTGAAGAGTGACAAAAAATCCTGTGGAGGGCACCGATCAGTGTGATAAACTTACGGGCGCGGGTGCACGTGGAGGCCCAATTAACAAAAGGAAACGCCCGAGGTGTGTCATAAAGGCCGAGGGATCCCCGCTTCTCGTTCTGTGTCATTGGCCGGATACCGCATTGGTGTTCGGCGAAGCTAACCTCCATCCCGCAGAACTCCAGACGGTCCGTGGTGCAGAAGCTCGTGCCCGCACCCCCCGTTTGAAGAACCCGCATCCCTGCAATATAGCACCCGTCACGATACCTGCGCAGGATTCCCCTGATATGTGCCCATTCCACGGGTGTGCCGGTCATAAAAATAACCAGAACGAGGCAGTCATCAGCTTGCCTCATAAACTGCATAAGGTTGATAAAATATGCGTCAGCACGTAAAGACTCTGAGAACTCTCTCTCACCATAAGCACAGACCAATCCAGCGACTGAGGGGCTGTCACGTCCTCCCATACCAACCCCGCGCGTCTGTCTGACCAGTACCCCCGCAATCCATATAAAGTTGTTACGCAGAGATAAAATCAGCCCATGAATCAGCTTCGAGCGTGTGATACGGACTGCAGTCCTGGTGGGAACTCCCTTCGTCCAGAGACAAACGCCTCGCCGTCCGCGAGTTTTGACAAGAACTGATTGAATAGTGGAGCTCGCCCCCCACCTGTCAACCGTGGCGGTGATCGCTCTGGTGGCCAAGTCGTGATCCACGTTAGAAAATTGATCTTTCACGTCGAAAGTAGCACCGTACACCCTGTGAGCACCCTTTGCCGCCCTCGCATTAAAGTCAGCGATTCTTCCCTTGAGGCGGTGCGTGCCTCCGAGAGTAAAGGCACTGCCAAGTGCATCCACAATAAAATCAGCAGCTCTGCCGAGCCTGTTCTGTGCGAGCGCAATCGGACTGGAATAGTTCGGCTGGATAGGCCGGTAAAGCTGCATCGCGTTGCACTTGTCCTTAATAAGGACATACAAAGTGCCAAAATAACCGTTCACATCAAACCTGGCGACAGTGTGAAGCATCTTCGCTTTGTAGTCACGGCTCATCTTTTCCAGTACCGAGGCAACCGTCCCGTCGATCTTCTCAAACTGTGCAGCGCTGGTCTCCCTCTCCTTCACCAGGAGCTGAAAATATTTTCGCTGGCACATCAGTCCACCCACCGCTCCATTACGGTCCAGTGGGAAACGTGCAGTCAGTTCACAAGCCGCCAGCGCCAAACGGTACTCATCCACGTTCACCGTCCCCAACTGCGTGCATTTTGACCTGCCTTCAGGCAACCCTTGTTCTTGCGCCCATCGCTGCACCGAACCCCGCAGCTTCAGTTGCAACCCCGCCGCCACCTTCATTCTCCTGGCAGCTGTGACCAACTGCCGGCCAAGAGGCTCCACATCCCATCTCTCCTCGTTCAGCGACGCGCGCGCTGCACAAAAAGGTGCATCCCAACTCTCTGAATACGAGGGCCCCTGCTTCAGCCGCCCCCTGAAGTGTCTTCCCAACCTGGCCAGACCCCCAGCCGTCACCGGGTGCTGTCTCTTGGCCGCTGCATTCTGGATAAGCAGCACGTCCACATCGAAGCGTGCCCCAGTCGAGCGGTCCTCGTACCCCAGAGCTGATTGCGGGGCAAGGAACTTGAAGACATCGCGCTTCAGTTGTAAGAACCTGTGGACGAAAGGGATTTTAGTGTAGTCCTCCCAGGCAGGAACAGTGAGAACAATCCTGACTGCCGTCCGCGCTCCACGAGCAGAGTCCACAGCGTGTTGAATCGCCCTCAAAATACAACGTCGGGTGTACAAGGGATTTCCAAAGGCCATCAGCTGCCACCAGTAGCTATGAGCGTCCAGGCCCGCGGCAAAAGCAGTGTCCTCCTCATAAGGGGTGAAGAACACAGTGGACTTAAGATTAACGTCAAAGGGGGTCGCAAATAACTCCGCAGTAAGTGTAAGAACAGAGCGAAGGACATCCTGGTCAGGGTAGGGAAAAATCCAATAGTCACGGGTAATATGATCCACCCAGAACACCATTCGCTGCGCAATAAAGATAAGATACCCTCTCAAAGAACCCGTTGCAACAGTGCCGGACGTCTCCATTGCAGCAAGACGGGCTACAAGTCGCTTCATTCGGGTCCATAGAATACGCATCACAAGACAACTCCCACGCCTCACTGTGAACCAGACAGTCCACCGCTCGATAGAGGTCGCCACACCTTTCACCTTCTTTGCCAGAAGCGTGCGCTCTGAGCTCTTCACCGCGTTGTAGTTGCATCCCTCCACCTCGAAGAGCAGCGGAAGGATCGCGTCCACCTTCTCATCCTCGCATTTCGTCGAATATCCGGCGAACACGTTGACATAGTCCAAGCAGGCTTCGCGGGCAGACTCCTGGTAATCGACACTGAAGGCTGGGGTGTCTTTGAGGCTGTGTGCAAGCGGGGCGAGGACCGTGTCGCTGAGGTCAGTGGTTCTCGCACAAACGTGCCCTTCTTCGTCTCTGGGCAAACTGGGTGACGCTGTGTGGCACATGCACGGGGGTGCTGTGGTCCGAGCTGCCAGCTCCCTGAAGTTGCAGAAGGTCGAGTCGAGCTTCCGTGTACGCGTCTGTACGACAGTAGTCCTCCGAGTGACAAAGTTGGTGACGCGCCAGCTCAGTTTCAAATGTCGAAGCGCTGCTCGAGCCAGGCTCTTCACGTCGATACGCTCCCAGGTCGTCGCCGCCGGAACTCTAAGAACATAGACACCTCGCAGTGGAAAGCCGTGAGTGCGGCTGGCGGCTAGAGCTACCTTGGCTCTCAGTGAGGCGCGTTGCTGCCAGTTGAAGTACGAGCGAATAGCCTCAAAAACTCTGACCAGTTGTTCCAGTGTAAACTTAAATAGCACAGGGCAAGTTGCAGGTCGTCTGATAAGGCCCTTGACCACCCAATTGGCCCAGCGATCGCGCGAAAGCTCATAAATCTTCTCGAAGACCACTGCAGCGACATTATGTTTAAGCTGCTTCGCGAGCTCGCCCAACTTCGAGGATATCTTGTCGCCAGCCGCCCAGGTAACTGTGCTCTCACTCTTACCGAATTTAGTTCTCACTGTGTCCCAGTCAGAGCCGTCAATCAGGCCGCGTACTGATTTCAGAGAGTTCAAAAGTAGGTCTCCATTCTCAAACTTGGCCAGCCAGGTCATAAGATTAGTGCCGTTCCATTCTTCATTATACCATACAGTAAGGGCCGTCTGCCCTTCATCATAAAAATTGTTGCCCTCGCCTCGTGTCTGCAAGGGTCTGCGTGTGCGTCCTCTAAGGTGGGCAAAGGATCGCTGTTTCTTCTTAGTGGGTCCAGATCGCTGTCTCCGAAATCCCTGAGTGTTCAGAGTATGATTCGGGTGTTGCGTCAAACGGATAAGCCTCAATTCCGCAGTGTCGGTGTCGGTCTTGGATCTGAAGAAGGCGAGTGGTAAGCATACATAATTAAAAATACCATAGGATCGCAAGAAGCCATAAAGTTTACGGGCTCCTCGTTTACTCGGATTTTGTGTCACTTGCAGGTGCTCCAGCGATCTCCTCGTCACACCGTTCCAGGATTCCCCAACATAGCTCAGTGACGTCCACGGCGAAACAAGTACATAAACTGCAAACCGATCTTCTCCACGATACCACTTCATTAAGTCCTCCGTCGTCATACAGTCCCAAAAAGGTAAGAAACGGCGTACCCACCATCGTGGTCTACACCCGCAGAGGTGGAAAAAAGTTAGCGCCTGAAATTTCCAGACTCGCATAAACTTGTTTTCCACATCTTCAGCCATTAGGTCATTGCGCCAGTGCTCGTCAAATAGAACAGATCTCAAAGTTTCCAGTAGTTCCATTAGACGGGCTGCTCTGCACTGGCGCGGACCATATAGCTAGAATTTAAAGAAGTCGAGGATCCCTGCATTATGCAGATCCACGACGTGATTGACGATAGTCCGTCTCTCGAGTCCACCCCTGGGTTTAGTTTCATCCCAGCCTTGAGGAATCTCGTTGAGTGCACGTAGAACATCGACGAGTCGGTTCATTCCTGCGACCCCCTTGAATTTCTCATTAACGTCAGCGGGTGTGGTGGTAACAGGATACACCCACGATCGGTCTTCTTCCTCCTCTTCTTCGTGTTCTTGTTCTTCAGCCAGATCCTCCACCTCTGGAGCTGGCGTTGCAGTTCTGCCGCGTCCACCTCCAGCATTGCGCCCACGTCCTCCACGTCCACGTCCTGCATTCTCCGCCCGGAACACACGTTTACGTGCAGTAGCTGGAGCGACCGCAGCTGCTGCTTTGAGTGCCGCCGCCGTAGCCGCGCTGGCGGCTGCTCTTAATCCGGTGATCTCCGCTTGTGCCGCCTGAAGCTGTGCCTGTAACTGTGCTGTAAGCAGCGACCTGGTAGCTTCTGCATCTTCGTCCAGTTTTCGTTTAATTTCATCCAGTTCTCTTTTCTTCCTTTTCTGTTGCTCACGGCGGCGCTTGTATTTCTCTGTTTCAGGGGAGAGAACTTCATCGTCGGAGTCCGCTGATTCGGTGGTCTCATTGGAGCGTGAGAGCCTGTCACGTTTGCCGGTTCGTGACTTTGACTTTGATTTTGAAACGGAAGCGGACTTCGACGCAGAGCGGGATTTCGTTGCAGGTGTGTCCCCACGTGACTTACTGCCTGTTTTTCGTGGTGTGTCTGGTCGCTGCTTGTCAAGAGCTTGACGAATCGCCCGCTCGTGTTTGAGTTCCAGGTCGGCACTCATTCTGTGCATCTCACTTTGGTGCAACTGATCACGGAGTTGTTGTGTGATTCCAGGCTTAAACCCGCCGCCGCCAAACTGATTCTGCTCCGGCGGCGCACCCCAGTTCGGCACTGGTTGAGCCTGATAAGGCTGGGTAGGTGGTGGTTGGAAGTGATTGGGTGGTGGAGGATATGGAGGGGGAGGCGGCTGAGTATGCTGCTGTTGATTAGGCTGTTGAGAATTCCGATTGTACTGCTGCATTGACTGGGGATAAAAAGCCCCTTGTGCGTGATTAGGTAGACTCATCGAGAAAAGAAATCGAGTAACCACCAGTAAGGGATCGTAAGATATAAAGAAACTCCCACTGTACTTAAAAACCAGCAAGTTGAGAAAGGTACCGAAAAAAGATTCACCCTTTCTGTCAATACACTGAGTCGAAGCAACTACCTCTGCACAGTAGTGTTAGAGCTCAGGGTGGTGTAGTTAAAGATTAAATTAGTGTATACAGAGGTTTACTCGTTGTATAGAACAAAGCAGTTGATGAAAGCAATATTTCTCATAAAAATAATACAGTCATAATGCAGTGTTTTTAGGCTTCCTAGAGTACTTTCACTGGCCGCCTTCAGGCACAGCTCATCAGTAGGACTGGAAACTCCGAAGCCATAATTGGCTATGTATGCACACAGGAGCAGTTGGCCTGTGTAAAGTTATGCTAGATTAGAGATCGAGAGTTCAGTGCAAGATATGCAGGCACTAAATAAGGTGACAAGAATTGCAAGTTGTCTCACGTAGGCGTCAGAGATTTCAAGAGAAAATAACGTAAGACAGGCAGTAACCATATGACTGTGTGAATAAGGCAAAGGTGTGAGCTCAAAAAATCCATATGTCTTACGTGCTCGTAGAAGAAAATCAGAGAACATAACGTAATACACAGTGAAGATCGAGCACAAAGAGCATTGTGGCAAGCAAGTAGGCCCAAATAAGCAGAGCCGATCGAGCAGGAGTCACTGTGCAAGCCAAATCACAGTCAGGGAGTGTGCCCCATGAATTCTGAAAACTTTGAAAATCAACTGTCTCACGTAGGCGTCAGAAAATTCCAGAGAGAATAACGTAATAACCATCGTCCCGAGACTACTGTCCTTGGCGGACTCTCTACAAAAATAAAAGGGTCTTTTGAATTCCCCGCTCCTTCAGTGCGGTAATATTTAATTTTTTGAACTTTATAAAATTCTAACGTGTCGCAACATAATTGATAATAGTCTAAAATATTTTTGGGAAATATATTAGGTTTCATTTCGGCTTTTTGCTTTATTATATGTTTAGTACATTTTATTATATTTGTTACAAACTGCGTATCAGACATTTCCAACAAATTGCATTTTTTAAATACATAAAATTGTTTTAAATTGAACTCGTCTTCATCCAAATTTTCTTTATTGATTATTTCGTTAGTTATAAATTCGTCAAAATCTGCACAGTTTACGTATTTTTTCAAAGCATCTGCTAACGCATTTATTTTTTCCATGCCAATGGTAGGTTCTTCTTCGAGTGCTTTTAAAATGTGTTTTTCACAACAACATCGATGTAAGTATTCCAGCCTGGATTCTATTATTTTTTGTAAGTGCGGATCCACACATAACGTGTTTAATTTTTTTTGTATCTTTTCGACATTGATTCCCTTAGAAAATTGTGTTTCCTTATTAGAAAACTGAACCATAAATTGTAAGAAATCTTCAGCATTGTCGCCGCACATCGTTTGCACATATGCATATATATCAAGTGCGTATTGTTTGATAAATTCATTAGTACTGTCCATGTCCATATTTACTTTAGGCGCGTGATACGACATTAAAGCTAAGTCTAATTTTCTCAGATAGGAATCAATATTTGAGGTATTGTATACGAACGGGTATTTACTTAGTACGTTTGCATAGTAAATCTTGGATAATTTAATTTTTGGTAATTCGTCGTCGTCGAATAATGGTTTAATATGCTCGGTAATTATTTGGCTTATATCATCATCTTTATAATGATTTATCATAAACGTTAAGAGATTCTTAGCATATTCTTTAATATCTTCTTTCTCCATATTTTCACAACCAACATTCAGATACTCTGTAATATTGTTCGTTGCCTGAATCGGGGATAATTGTGCCTGTGTACAAAACACTCACATTAAAAAAAAATTGCCTAAAACACAATGATTTTATCAATAACGCTTGATACAAAATCTTTTTCGTACCTGAGTTTCGCCGGTTCTTAAAATAGAATTTGCTCCGTTGTCGTATTCCTCTACTTCGTCGGTAACATCTTGAGTTTTTCCAGCACCTTGAGCTGACCTTTCGGGTTGATCGGTAACCCCTGCTTGACCAAGCGTATTGCGTGGTGCATTACCCCGATCTATCGGGTGTTCGACATTTTTCGCCTGCATATAAAGCACTCGCAATTACTAAACGCGTACATATAAAATGCAAACTGATCCAAAAAAACAAAGTTTATGTCGTACCAATTCCGGTGTTGTCTCGTCGTCAGTATCCATAAGAGATGTTTCGCTGCTGAATTTCTGCATACGAAACCCTTACAATTACCACACGTATATGAAAATCACGGGTGGTCCGATGACAACAAATAAAATAAAATCTATGTCGTACCTGGCTCCCGCTTGCGTCGCTGCCGGATGATGTTTCACCTCGTATTTTTTTGTTTAAATCAACAATTTTAAATCTTATATCAAAAGTTGGTATTTTCTTTTTAAGAGCCGTGATTGTGGAGTCTAATTTATTTAAATTTATTTCTTTTAAACCAATCACACAATCAAAAACGTTTGTTTGTATTTCTTTTAACCAAATTTTTAGTTCTTTTTGTGTGTTGTTCTCAATTAATGTTTTAATGTATGGTTTAATAATATCTTCGTAATTTTGAGCTGCACTTTGTTCTGATCGTATAATTTTGTTTAAGCTTTCAATTTTAGCTTGTAAATCTCTCGTAATGATCTTTGAGTCTAAGTCTTGTAATCTTATTACTCGTAAGACTTTTACACATACAATCGAGAACGTGTCTTCTCATTGTGTCCAATTTTATTTTTTCATGAGGTGTTTTTGCTAAATTTGTTATGTATCGTGAAAAATTATTGTAATGACGTCGAGATTCACTTATCTGCATATACAAATGAGTTGAATTCAGTAATTCGAAGCATATGTAATTTAAAAGTAAAATCACAAACATACCTGACCGCTGGGGGTTTTGCCTTTATCCGCAAGTTCATTAAGTACTCTTTGTGTTCTAGCATCCATTTGATCACCTTCAGGCATAGCCTAAAGTTTTTGCAAAAATAAACAAACACCCAATTAGTCGATCGAAGTGTACGAAATTTTTAAAAAAAACACAAACATACCGATTCGTCCGAGGTCGGCAATCCGTCTCCAACCATATCTTGTGCAATAGTATTGTATGTGTTCGCTCTTTCTGTAGGTATGTCTTGCCCACTTAAAATTTCTGTCGCCATATAAAGGTCCGGCACTCCTCTTACATCCGATGGTCCTCCAGGCATGCGTGTGCGGGAATAGTGAGACATACAAACGTTGCGTGTATTTATACTTAATACGCGCACTGATAAGCGACACACAAATTCCACAGGAATACACTTACCGACAGACCTGTATACAAAATTTTGCGGTATGCGGAAATTTTACACGTAATAATAATTGCACTTGTATAAGATGTGTATAACCTGAGTAAAAACTATATGAAAAATATTACAATGACGACGTTTGCAGAAATGTAACTAATCTATTATTATTATGTCTTTTTGATAATTTGCAATGTCATTTTGATAATTTGCAAGAAACTGTACAGTGTTGCAGCACAAATCGTAATATTCTGTCATATTACTTAGAGATTGTGTCGTTTTTTCAGGTGCGACTTGAAAATCTTCAATATGGGTATTTGAAATTGAAGGTATGTTGTTGTCTTTCTGTGAATTTTTTGTCCGATCAAACTCCTGTAGATATTTGTTGAGTTTGGCAATACCTCTGAAAATTTCATCAACGTCTGTTACAGTTTGAAATAAATTGTATTGTGATTGAAGTGCTAATGTTTGTATAGAGTCCGATGCAAGGTTAATCCCGTATATACCTATAAATTTTAAATATATTTTTTCACCGCATATTTTCGATACGTACGCTGCCAATTCATTTGCGTATTTTTTGATAGTTTTGCTGTTAATACCGCCTTCGGGTATGTCAGTTGGTGCGTCGTGTGTAACATATTTTTTTTCTGTTGTTTTTTTTCTCTGCGGCGCACACAACTTCAAAACCACAATCAATACCAAATTTTGAAACGCAAACTTCGTACTAAAATATATGAAAAAGAAAAAAAATTTACCGGCGCAGTTATTATTTCCATGTCTTGGACATCATCCTGCAAAGTAAAAAAAATTCTTAATCCCGATACGTTATAAAGAGAAGGTTTTTTCGCATTTAACAGAAATACACTTACCGGTAATGCAGCTCCCTCTTCCTCAAGTACGAGTTCTTGTATACTTTGCCTTGTAGTAACGTCGAGATCCAAAGGTAGAACAAAATCACCTGCTAAAACTGGCTGTATTACGCCTTCAAAATGCATTTGGTCGTAACTACAAATTATAATTGGGGTCTCATCAATTTTGTCTTCGACTTGTATGGTTATTAATTTGGACTCCAAATCCGTATACACATGTATGGCGCGCCTGCGTGAACTCGCACGCAAATTAATCAAACCAGTAAAAAAATACAAAATTGAAATCGCGCGCTTGTACCTTAAAAATTTCGCTGCAGCATATACCACCCAACTATCCACCCATACCCCATTTTGTTTGTATTTGTCCAAATCTGTATAGAACTCAGTGTAGTCGTTTTTGGGGTCCGTCAAAACTTCGTGTGTTTTGATGCGATAATAAGCTGCAGCTTCAGGCGTTTGCGACCCGTGAAGCGCTTGTGATATGGCGTAAAAAAAGCAGTTACCGTTTTCTGCAAAAAAAATCCCGATTAGTTTAGCTGTGAAATAATTTCGTAACAACAAAAAAAAACGTACTCGGAGTTGCGATGTTTTCCATATCCTCCTCCCTTAAATGTTTAATCATCTGCAACAAACAACATCCTGTAAATTGATGGCGATTGCGTGTAAATAGGTTTGCGGACAAAACAAAAATCAAATACTTTATTTCTGGGTAACATTGGTGAAGTTTTGCTTAGTTTCTTGCTCTTCGGCCGAGTTTTCTGCAGCGCGCAAAAGCTTTCAGTATTATTTTTAAACTCTGTAAAACGACTGGTATTCGATTTCTGTACAAAAGGACGCGGCGCACCTTGTCTTTCACCTCCGTGGACGAAAGTGTTTTTTCTTTGTTTTTTGTTTTTGTTAAATGCGTTTTGCGTTTCTCTTTAATTTCCATAGATGGTGTCTTCGAATGATCAAAAGGTCTGTAATGGTACATTTTGTGCATACAAAGAAGAATTGGATCATTCTCATCCATTTTGTCGGCATAAACTTCCTCATCATCTGATATAACTTTTTCAAAAATTGTTACTGTAATTGGCTGGTGAATATGTATTTTACGCCTGCGTGTACGTGTGAACAAAATTTGTTACCGCGTGAAAAAAAAACGCAAACTGAGCACCGGGCACTTACCCTAAGAAAAGTGCCATTGCGTACACCGGTTCATCATCCGTCCATGATCCTGGTTTTCTATGATATTCTATATAGGAGTTCATGGCATCTTCGTCTTCAAAAAAATAACTTTGGTGGTTTTCCATATAATTGCACGTACTAGTACGATAATATGTTGCCCATGAATCCGGGTTTTTATCATCTGGATGAAGCGCACGAGCTATTGCGTAATAGAAGGAATTTCCATCATCTGCGGGCGCACACACTTACGATCAGTAAAAAATGTATCGGCGATCTGCGTAAATTTACAAAATCAAGCGTACGTACCCGATGTATCCAAAATACTACGGTTTTGTTTTTCTTCCAAAGCTTTCTGCGCAACCAACACATTTCTGTCAAATAAAAAATCACGTCATATACCCTCAAATTAATTTATACGCACCTTCACATCATCTTCTCTCTTTTTCTTATTCGCTTTACCGTTTTTACTTAATATTTCAATCTCTGGTAGTTCATTCTTATGTATGCCTGCATAAAAAAATTCTTGATACAAGGTGATCAAATGTTCTACATCCTTATCCGGTAAAATAGACTTCCATGAATTTTTTTCATCATCCAATTTGAATTGCCTTAAAAATTCTTTCATCCTACTTACATATTCCTTTAAAAAGTGTATCAACTGAGTTTTATTGTACATGTTGGCCATTGTAAAATTGTCGATGTATAACTTTTTGATTGTTGAGTGTTCTTTGATTAGACTTTTTGGTACCTTGGCCCTTTTACTACCGCGGTTAAACGCATCCGGCATAGATATTTTAAATTTGTTTACCATTTCATCAAAAACCTTTTTGCACGTATCCCACTTAGTTAAACCTTCTTCATTAGGCGTTTCTAAATTTCGTTTTGGCGTATACAGCATTTTAAATTTTTTATCCTGATAATGATTTTTTACAAACCCGAATACCTCTAGAAACGTTTGTAATTTGTCTGTATGATACTCTGATAAAACTTTGGTGTCCGGCTCTTCGGCTGTTACTTCACCGTATGTCTCTGTAAAAAGGTAATCTAGGTAATCTTCATCGTATTCCATAAAGTCAACAAGAAATTTGGGATTTCGCGTCAAATATGTCAGTTTACCGTCCTCTTTTTGCAAAAATATTCTTGTCATCGACTCTTTGGGTAATAATTTGAAAAAGTGTTTAGGCAACTGTTCAAAATAAATTGCAACTTCGCCAAGTAATTGTTCTATATTTCCAAAATTAAGTTGCGTGTGTAAAATATTCTCGTACTTGTTTTCAATAGGTAAGCTGGATTTTTCGTTATCGCAAAATTCTGGAAACAGACGCATGTGTTTTTGAATAAAAGATGTTACTCGAACTTCCTTTTTTAAACACAGAAAAACGGATTCGCTATCTGCAAGCTCAAAGTTCAATTGGTGCAGACAATATAGTTGCAGGTCAAACTGTTCTAAATGGGCTACTACGTCGCGTAAGGTGCATACTTTTAATTTTTCAAAGGTCACGTCACCGTTGAATAATAATAATTGCGGTATCTCCAAAAACGTAATGAATCCATGTATTTTTCCATTTTGTAGATTTTCGTAATACATTTGTAAAATTTCTTTAGCTTCTTTGTGGCATTCCCACTCTTTACTTAGACTTGTGTTGTGTCGATCCGGCCTGAAATAAGTGTCATGCATATACGCTATTCGCAAACCGGTATCGTCGATATCGGTAAAATCCAAAATCGTATTTTTGTCGGCATTACCGTGATTAAAAGTAAGTAATTTTTGTGTGTTTTTCGCACTTATATCATATAAATTACGATCTTGTTCTATACCCAAAAATTGTTTCATGAGTACGTTGAATCGTACGCATGCCTTGTGCATCTGTGATAGAAAATTACCATCACCGGAACCAATGTCATAGATTGACAATGATTTTTCTTCTAAAAACGATCGCAGAATCACGCATAGACGGTAAATAAATTCCAGACTAGTGGTGCCGTGTCGACGTAAGTCATTTGCCCCACCCCCCCGTGTCTCGTAAGTTGACTCTTCGGGTCTTTTATCAAACCATTCATTCCATTCTTTAGCAGTTTTTAAATAAGGAATTAAAGGCGCAATTGATTGAAATTGAACCTCCTCGTAAGCTTTAAATTTATTTTGCTCAATTGCATCGTAGACCCAATTGTTTATATCAGCACTTCTATATGCGTAAGTGTATACGTATCGAGTAATAATAGTGGCGTACTTTTTAGCTTCTTTGTCATCTTTAGGTTTCAACTTTTGCAATATTTTTGCTACCGGAAACTTAATATTTTTCTTATCCAGGTCTTTTAACTGCTCTACTTCTTGATTGAAACCTACAAACGTGTTTGGTATCACCACATTTTCTGTAATCGGACAAAGGTATGGAATATTTGTGCCTAATGTTTGTTCAAAATCAAAATAAGAAGACAAAACTCTTCTGATGTCGTATATCATTTCGTTTTCGTGGTCTTCGTCGTCGAAGTCGTCGTCGTCTAGTTCATCTTCTTCCGAATTTGTTTTCTGCTGCTGCTGCTGAAGCGCAGGGCGCCCACCTACTGCATTTTCTTCGTCTTTTTTTAATTCATCTGACAATTTACTGGGATCAACAGTTTCATAAACACGACTTGCCGTCTGTTCCGACCGTCGATACATTTCTTGAAAAATTCGTCGTCTAATATTAGAATTTTCTACACTCTCATTATGACCCTCGCCTATCTGTGTGGCATATACGAAATAACAAAGTACGATATCAATGTTTTTGTACAATCTATCCTCGCCCAAATTTTTTTGGTATTTTGGATTTGTTATGTAATCTATTAGTTCCAAAAGTGAAAACTTATCTTTATCTTCCGGCGACAATACGTAATTTTTGATTGTAGCGTGCAAACGTTCAAGGTATTGGTTTGCTAGATACGTTTTTTCACTATCTTCGCGCATGGTAATAATTGTTTCTTTAAAGTTATGTATGAGTTTTGTACAGCTTTCGTGGGTTGAAATTTTATGTACTGCAAGATCTTTGCCGTATTTTTCTGTTAATTGTGCTAATTCCCTCTTTCTAATTTCTTGCAGCTTGTTATACAGGTTGGGATTATTTTGTATTTTTGAAAGGTTTTCCTGTTCTGTGGCAAACGTTAAAATAAAATATTGTTCAAGGTGCTCGAGATCTGAAGGTTGTAATTTGTTACGAAAATCTTGAATTTCCTTAAAAATATTAATCGCCGTCTGACCAGTTTCAGATGCATTGAAAAATCTATATGTTGTATTGAATTCTTCAATTTGTTGGTCTAATTTATCAAAGAGTGTATCCAAATTATTATCAACATATTTACTACCAAAAAACGGATCGGTGGTTAATATCAAAAGATATTTTTTTACCATTCTCTCTAGGTCTCTAATTTGAATATCCGTCTGTACCGAGTCAGACTTACTTATTTTCTGTATCATATCAGATATATCTTTTGACGTCAACTTATTCACTTTGGAATAAAGTTCCAACTTTTCGTTTTTAAGCATCTCTCCTATTTCATTAAAAGTCGTTGGTTTAATCTTAAGATTATTTTGAAATTGGGCTGTTATTTTTTTATTTTTTTTTGATTTCAATCCATAATTGGTAGATAATGCTGCCGCATTCATCGACGCGTTCGCCGAACCTGATTTTATCACTTCTTTCGATGTTTTGGAAACTTCTGCAACGGAGGTTTTTTCTGGAGTTTCTTTGTCGTCAGAAATTAAATGCACAATATCCTCCATTGCGTATGACAAACCCTCTTTGGACGCGAAACTTTTTTGCCTTGATATGTCTGGGTGGGTAGTAAAAAAGTAGCAAAAAAAAGTATATAATTGCACCTTATGGCCCCCCCTCGCTCCGTTCGGCGTTCCGACGCCCGTTAGGCGCGAGGGGGGGCACCTAACTACGTTGATCAAAAGACAGACGCGCGAGCCACGTCGGACGATACAGTCGAATTGCCCATATATGTATGCTATTTCCCAAATCTGTAACGCTTGTCATGTTACGCATGACATGTTACGCATGGCATGTCACGCATTACATGTAATGCATGACATGTTACGCATGACATGTTACGCTATCCCGTGACACAGTAAAATAGTCTCGATCGAAGACAGACGCGCGAGCCACGTCGGACGATACAGTCGAATTGCCCATATATGTATGCTATTTGCCAAATCTGTAACGCTTGTCATGTTACGCATGACATGTTACGCATGACATGTTACGCATGACATGTTACGCATGGCATGTCGCGCATTACATGTAATGCATGACATGTTACGCATGACATGTTACGCTATCCCGTGACACAGTAAAATAGTCTCGATCGAAGACAGACGCGCGAGCCACGTCGGACGATACAGTCGAATTGCCCATATATGATTGTATGCTATTTGCCAAATCTGTAACGCTTGTCATGTCACGCATGACATGTTACGCATGACATGTCGCGCATTACATGTAATGCATGACATGTTACGCTATCCCGTGACAGAGTAAAATAGTCTCGATCGAAGACAGACGCGCGAGCCACGTTGGACGATACAGTCGAATTGCCCATATATGTATGCTATTTCCCAAATCTGTAACGCTTGTCATGTCACGCATGACATGTTACGCATGGCACGTCGCGCATTACATGTAACGCATGACATGTTACGCATGACGTCCACAAATGCGCAAAACATGCTCGACGATCGACCCGGTGCGTTATCGCACGTTCGGTATCTTAGGAATTATCGATGGAAATTTGAACCCAATTTGAATTTGGCAGTAGGATCCCTGTCATATTTGATCTAAGGGTGTTAAACATCGGCATTCTCATTCATTACGCTATCCTGTGACAGTAAACCCTGCGGCATTTTAAACTCAGATCGATATGGCGGCATGCAATACATAACCGCAGCAACTGGCAAAGAAGTCACACTGCAAACGTGCGTCCCTCCCCCACTGCGTATTTGCGTGCTGTGCTCTGCGTGGTTGCTGCTAAAACATGATTTTTGCTCAGCTCCAATTTTAGGTCCATACTTATGTGTGAGTGCATGCGGGGTTGCGTTCGCAGGTACCCCACCAACGAAGGCCGTGCCGGAAAAGTTTTCTTCATTCCTCTCCACGACCACCCACCGTAGACCGACTTTTTGGTGCGCATCCTTCCTTTGTGTGTAACTTCTGTGAATTCCTGCACGCCAACTACATCCAGAACTCCATCAAGGGACCGGACCCGAGAACCGGCGGGCACCACCCGGTAAATGCTTGCCTGCCAGCTTACAGTCAACATCTTTCTCAACGACGATGTATTACGGACGGGACGGGACCCAAGGACCCCTTGCTGTAGTGAATGTCGCAGGTACCCTTTCCCAAGGCATTTAAGACCTTGGGCGATGTAAATGGGTATGTGTTTCTGTCATGTGTATTTTGCTGTTGACTTTTCTCAAGTGTATGTGTTTCTGTAATGCGTATTTTACTGTTGAGTTTTCTTAAGTGTATGTTTGCTGTTTATTTTGTATTCTGTATTCGTCTGGAGATTGTTGTATCAGATCCGGCGTTTCAGTTGTCGATGTTTGTAGTATGTTTTTTTTCAATTGTTATGTGTATGTTCCATTGTTTTCATGCCGGGGGACGTGTTCATGGCATAACCATAACCATGGCCCGACGGGTCCCAAGCATCGACCGTGAACCTTTTGGGGGGCATGCCAGTAACGTTCGCTTACCCCGTTATCCTGGGACGAACAACTATTGTTGTTTTGGTGATGCTCTGTCGCCCGTCGTACCATCTTTACATGTTGTTTTGCATTTGGGTTGAGGATGTTTATGCGTTTGTGGTATCTTGTCACGGCCCCGCCTTGCTCTTGATTTGCTTCTCATATCCACTGGGATGATGATGGGCTGGCTTTTGTTAGCTCATCTCGTGCCATTCAGTATGTTCAACTGTGTCGATATGAAACGTTGATTACGAATGTTGAGGTACCCTTTCCCAAGGCATTCAAGACCTTGGGCGATGTAAATGTGTATGTGTTTCTGTTACGTGTTTCTGTTAATGCGTATTTTGCTGTCGAGTTCTTTGTAAATTATTTGTTTGTAATGTTTTCTGTTCTGAAATTCTGTGTTCTCTCGATGGTTGGTTCCTTTCGACGTTGTGCTAAATGTTAACTGTTATTTTTGCTGCAGTCATTGTTGCTGTTCAGTTCCTGTTGTCCCCCGTGTTAGTTTTCATGTTTAACGGTTTAACGTTGATTGGCTATTTATTTCTTAGAACTGCTATTTTGTGCTGCAGGCAAGAAGGATTTAAAAGGATTAATTAGGATTTAGCGGTAGTAGCTTAAAGTTAGATATTGTGTGCTTGAATTCTTGCGAATAACTATTATTATGCTATTCTTTTCAGAATGGAGAGAACTTTCCCGCATCCTGCCTACTGAAGAATGCGTTATGGTTTTGGATTCCCTCCATCGAGTTTCTTTTTGATGTTGAACAGCCTACGTACTCTTTTGCATTGTGTTACATTAGGTCGTTTGAAGATTCATTTTCTGTTTTATCATTACATGACTTCAAGGTCAAATGTAATTGGCATTTCACTATTCCTCATAGCTCTTTTTTCTTTCAACAGTTTGACGTAGATGACTTAGTTAAGCAAGAGTTTAGCAAGTTTTTGGTTGCCCTTAGAAGGCATAAACAGTCTGTCGGTTTAAGTGTGGATTTCTGGGATTGGTTCATAGAGCCAACGGCTTCTTCCAGACCAAAAGTGAATTCTATGATAGGGACTTTGGCGGCATCAACTGTTTATAATTGACCTTTTATTTATTTATGGGTGCATAACGTGTCATCTACCTACCCTTGCTTCGTTGTCAATTGAACGTTTTATTTATTTATGGTTGCATATCATGTCGTCTATGTACCCTTTCGCTTCGTTGTACCTATGCCGCGCGCGTGATCGGAGTTATGCTCCCGCCCTTTGGGTTGTTCTTGAGTGTGGCATATCATGTCGTCTATGTACCCTTTTGCTTCATTCAAAGCGGCCCAAGTGTTGAGAGAATTTGAAGAAACATGGCGCATTGCTCCGGGCATCAATGCCACTCACGGAGAACTCCAGGCTATCATCAACGCCACATAAGATCCGAATAGAGATCCGATCACTTGATCATACCGCAATGCCGGTATGTAACTGCGTGCCCATCATCGTGTCGTCATATTCATATCCATGCCCGCAACCTGTGATCCACACGACGCGCGTCGAATTATCATCTCGCTTTACGAAATTCGCCATTTATGTCCAAGGGGGAGGTTGGTTTATGCGGATTCGTGGCGCAGGCGATTTTGCTTTGAAGGCCTTGGCCGTTTGTTTAAAGCGAGATATTTATTGCTTACAATGCTTGGTACATGCTCGTGACGGAACAATTCGAAAAAAATCCGGATCCAAAAGTGTTTCACTCAAATCCTTTGCACCTGCCGGTGATAAGGATAAGTGATCGCGGTATCGAGCCAATTTTGATTTCTCACAATGGCAATACGGATAGAACTGCGCACTTTGAAAGCTCGACTTTGCGTGAATAGGATTTAGCTCGCTTTTCTAGCTAGAGATATATCATCGCGGTGACACTGGCCGGGCATAGAATACCAAAACAAATGTATATACGTATCTAGTGTAACGCATAACGCAACATTTCGCATAATTCAGGGTGACATATACCTATTATTATCAATCATGTTTCCGCTATGTGCGATGCCGCGAGGGGGGGCGCCAACCTCCGGTGTGGATATCTTATTTTTTTAATTACGTATTTATATTACACAAACACTACGATGGGTGTTCGCTCATCACCCGCGCTCGCACCCTCTCTGACACTCTCCGACCGCGCGGATCCGCGTAACGGTCCGGCGGTTCCGTTGGCGTCGCTGTCTTTGCATACGACTCTACCGCCTCCTCCTCCGAGTCCGATACCTCCGACTCGCTGCAATAAAGAAAGTGGGGGTCGTCCCGGGAGTCGTCGTCGGAGTCTTCGTACATGGTCTGGTCGTAAAAATAATTCGCCTCCCGCGGCTTTCTAGCCTTGGCGGGCGGACGCGGATCCGGCGCGTCCGATAGCACCTCATTCACAATCTGCATTCCCCGCGTCAGCTTGGCGCTCGTCTCGGCGTTCAGTCGGTGTCGCGCGTGCCGGTCCGGGTGCAAAAGGCGGGCCATCGCCCTGCGACGCTGCGCGCGCTCCTTTTTGGTATGTTTGGGGTTCAGATCCAGAAATTTTTGCGCTTCAACTCGCGTGCTGCCGCCGTGAACCTCGCACAGCTTCTCCACGAATGCGAGCACGTCCTCGATGGTGGCCTTCTCTATCGGATCTGGCAACGAGTTCATGGTTCTTACGATGGCTTGTTGGGTATGTTCGCACAAAGGATTCAGCGGTGCAATGCTGTATTACGGAAAAAGCGCGTGCGACAGTAGATAACGCAGCACCTCCCTGTCGAAGTGAGCGACCCAAGCCGGGGCTGGCGGCTCCTCTACGTCGGACTCGGCGTTTGCGAGAAACGTTTCCGGTATATCCTCATCGACCGAGTCCTCCGCGGAAGCGACCGACGTATTTTCCTCGTCCTCCGCGGATGCGACCGACGTATTTCCCTCGTCCTCGAAGGGAGCCGCCGGCAGCAAGCGTAGCGCAACGAGACGGGCGAGCGCGACGTGCCCACGCGAGTGCAATTCCTCGCACAGGCGTCGATCGTTCATCCTCGCGCGAACGGCCTCGGCTGGCACCTATACTCCACGCGTCAATCGCGGATGGCCAGAGTCCGGCTCGCGTCCAGGGGGGTGATGCGCGTCGTGCGCGCGGACGTCATGTTGATGTACGACAACACGTTTTCCACCGTCATCTTCAGCTCGCCGGTAGAAGCGGTGCGCATCCACGCGCGCTGATGCTTGGCGCAGAAATGTAGCTCCCGCACGGCATTCTCCGTGGGCGGCTGTAGACGCAGCGCGTGGAAGCGAACGCTGTGCGACGTCTGCTGCACCCCGCAATGCGCGCATGCGATGCGAGCCGCCCTTGTTGGAGATGGCGATACCGGCATGTCGTCGTTCGAACGCGACGACGCGGTGTGACGTTCGGCGGACGGCCGCTGCGGTCGGCAGGCCGAGCAGAGTAAGATTTTATGCGGGTTCGAATCGGAGTGCAGATTTTCGATTTCCCGCCACGGTCGCTCGATGAGCTTCGCGCAGCAGCTGGAGAGGACGTACATCGACCCCCCGTATACCACCGCGTAAGACCGATGCTGTGAATGATCGATCAGCTGCTTGTTGATTAACGGCAGGTACCCGCACGCGACGTGTCGCTTGCTGGCGCAGAATCGCTTGCCGCTCCCGTAATCGACCAGCACCTTGTTCATGCCGTAGTGAGCGCCGGCGAGGTTCTTCACCTGTCCGCAAACCTGGCAGTAGCACATCACGCTGGCGAAGGCGCCTCGGTTTACGGCGGGGTGCGTGCTAAGACCCTTCATGACGCGGTCCACGGCGGCCACGTACGCGTCGTGGTACTGTGACGGCAGCAGGAGAAGCACCGGTCGAGCACGCGAGTGCAGGTCATTGAGCGCGCGCGCCGCCTGCAAGTGCTTCTCGTACAGCTCGGTGCGGTTCAGGTAGTTGCGGGCGCAGCGATTTCCGTAGAGGTTTATCCGGATGCATCGCGGCTCGTACAGATTGCCCAGATGAATATCCGGGACATTGGGCAGACGTATCGAGTAGCGGTTCATCGTGCGGAGGACGTCGGTGGCCGTCTTGCATAACGCCTTGATGGCGCGACGCGCATCCACTTTGGCAGGTAGCAGCTCGTGCGCCTTGCTGCGCGCGGCGTCCATGGCGCGCAACACGGCGCACTGAAACAGGGACCACCCCTGCACGTGAGAGTGCATGTAGGTACCGAATGCCGCGTTATCGCGGGCGACGTGGATCGCGTACTCCCGCAAGCAGTACACCAGCGCCAGGTCGTCTGTGCCGCCTTTAATGCTGCGGTCGACCACGGCCTGCAATCCCTGGCGCAGGTCTTCGCATTGCTGAGGCGTGCGCGGAGTCAGCAGCGCGTCATTGAGAGGCGCGCGCTCGCGGGAGGTGCTGTACCCTCCGCGCAGGCCGCAGTGCAGCACATCCTGCAGAAAACGCGTGCAGGCGCGATACTTGTCGCTTTTGGTGCCCGCGTCGTGTAGATGCCGGCACACCACTTGCGAGGTGGAGCGGATGTGCGCCGCGCGCGGCATGCACGTCGAGAATACGGTCGAAAGAAGACAAGCCGGGCGGCGTTTCCTCAGTTCGACCGTGCAGCCGTCGATGACCTGCTCGGTGGGTCGTGGCAGGGTTTCGAAAACCACACCGTCGCCGGGCCCATCGGCCACGTACTGGCAGTGCCTTATCCACGGTGAGGTCGCGTCGGCCCGTTGCGAGGGCGGGGCGATCCGTTTGTAGGCGGACGACACCGCGCGAGCCTCCGCTCTAAACTCGCGCGTATGGATGCCGTCCCACGTCAAAAAAGCTGCCCGGTGGCGGGGGCGTTGTGCAGACGCATGCGGTCTTCGGGGCAGTACCGTAGCGCGCTCTGGTCGATCCTGTGCACGCCGTCCTTCACGATCCAACGCAGCAAATGCTTCTCGCTGACGCACACAGACCCGGCGAGCCCTTGAAAGACCGGCGTGTCGGTGCGCGGTATCATGTACCGCCCGTCGTACCCGTCCTCCTCGTCGCGAGGATTGACGTACGAATTGAGCAGGATGCCGCTGTTGGGCATGTCCTGCATGTTGTGCACCATGCACATGTGCGCGTAGTGGATCTGCGAGCGCATGCACAACAGGCATGGGCGCCGCTCCGTGGGAGACATGCCGGTGCGCTCGAAAAGATCGTACTCCCTCGGTGTCAGGTACTCCCGCAGCACATGCCCCCCGTGCTCGGCGTGACCGCGTATGCTCGGGGACATGCCCTGGCACCCGTGGCCAAAGTAGCACGGCCGGTTCGACACGCGCGACCCGTCGGGCAGACGCACGCAGGTTACCTGCGATAGCAGCAGGCATTCGAAGCTGTAGGTCTGTCGATGTATCACCTCGTTCACAATGGCCACGTTCACACCGTTGTGTGCTTGCGAAGGGCGCGCGCCCGTGCGCACCAGGTTCGCCTGCTGAACGATGCGTAGAACGTCTATGAGCGGGGGCGTGATGCTCGCCTTCAACCCCTCCAAAGGCGCGGTCTCGTCCGTGAGGGCCGCAGCGCGTTTGCGCTTCCTCTGCGATGCGCGAGCGTCCGCTCCATCGTCCTTGCCGTCGTTGACGTCAATCTGTTGGTACATGGGTGTGATATCGGCGGCGTGCTCGACCATAAACGCCAGCCACTCCGCAGCGTCCGGCTTGGCGTACGCCTCGACCGCTGCGGCGAGCATCGTGTTTTCGGGCGCGGTCTCGGTCATCGCGTATTGCCGAATCGTCACGTGGCGTGCAGAGGCGGAAGCTTCGTACCTCGGCGGCTGTATAAATACGCGCGCGTCTGTAGCAGCGCACCACGTGCTGCTCAGGATCACGAAACCGGCATTATGAACTCAAACAAATCCGATCCGACAGACTCGAATGGAGGTGACAAGCAAAACGTGTTGCCGCACATGGGATCATTCATCTTTGTGTGTGTGGCCACAGGCGCCGCCATTGTGATGACCTCCATCACGCTTCTTTACGCGATTTTCTTCGTCGATCAGGTCGATTGCAAGGACAGGCAACACGAAAACATCGACGCCCTGCACGCGCAGGGAGTCGGATTTGTTACTGTCGCCAGCATTACACTTTTTGTGGAGGTGCTTTTTTTGATTGTGGTGATCGTTAGCTACGTCAAGCAGTTAAATAATAACCCTAGAGGTGCAGCATATCTTGCAGAAGGTTCGGAGATACCAAATAACCGATTCCTTCACATGTTTAAGCGTCTCATGTACGGCCTGCTCGTGGTCATGGTGGTTACTTGGCCCAGTATCGGTTTCGGATCGTTGTATATGTATCCGCGCGCCTCGCTGGACCAGTTGGCTCTCGACATTTTTGAAACCACGGAGGGTCAAAACGACCATTGGTACAAATGCTTCGACAAGGTGCATAAGCATGTCAAAACAGGCTACTACATTACTGCTGCCGGAGCTCTCATGTTGTGCTGGTTTGCGGCGATGGCGCATTCCCGTTTGGTTCTTGGCACGTCCATCGAAAATGTTATGACTTATCTGTCGAACAGGCGGGTAGATCATTTGATGATACAGAAATCGATAATAAACGCAACCGCAAATCAGAGAGAAGTAATGGGCTACCTTATCGTGACAATCATCATGATTTCGGCATACATCGTCACGATCAGCTTTTCATTAAAATATCAAGTGGAATTTCAAAACGAATTCAGTGAAGGTTGTAACAGTAACGAACACGCATTCCAAAGGCAGACCGTGACCGGTGTGCATTTGCTTATCGCCGCGATTACGAGCATGTCTATCAATATCGTTGTATCAATTTTGGATGCTGCGTACGAAAGTCGCACGACGAAGGCCAAAGCTGGCGATCCTGTTCTTAAATGCAGAGGCAACTGTGATTTGATAGCGGTGTTGCGAGTGATGGAGTACATTTCGATTACCATCTGTATAATCACCACAGTCATCGCGTGCATAGGTGTATGGACGTTCCCCTTCGACACGTTGCGAGCGATTATGACGGACTACATCCTATCTTTCTCATCCTACACGACGGATGATATGCAAAAACAACACGAAGATTATAACAAAACCTTTACTGATTGGACTCAGTGTCTTGACAAGCTCGACGTATTTGGAAACAAAAAAAAATGGTTCATCATGTTCTCCAGCGTGATCGTCACGCAGGTGGGCATCATATATATCGCGTCCTTGCCACCAATAGCGAAATGGAATGTGCAAGAGCACAGCGAAAACGATATGGAAATGGTCCAAGCTAAACTTCAAGAAAAAGATGAAGTCCAAGTTCCTACGGAATTGGGACAGCCGAGGAACATGATGCGTTCGTGCGCGGCACGACGTAGGTAAGCGCGGCTTACGCAGCACGCCATATTATCATTCCGAGCTGTAAACAACGATACGTGGCCACCACTTGGCAGTACGCCCGCAGCAGATTGCAGAGCCCGCGATGCGGCTCCGCGACGCGGTGCGCCAGGAAGATTGGCAACCACACGCGCAGAAACTCGACCCGCACGTCGTTCCCCTTGGAGGTGCGCGCAGTATGCGTAGCGTAGTTGGCCAGGCAGTAACCCAAGTGCACGCAAACACGCAACATATGATCGCGATACAACCCCATCGTGGTTATTCTGTTCACGCGAGCGTCCTGCAACTAAAGCATGGCCGCATTAAATTTGTAAAACAGTATCTATATCTCGTGTAGTCATTTTTGAGAGCCAGGCACGTGTTGTCGTTAAGACGTATCGACCGAGGCCAATCGCCGTTGAAACATGCGAGAAACGCTGAGCTGACCGTAATCGCGCGCGTCATCGTTGTAAATGTACCGGAACAAATATTCGGCCACGTCCACGCAGACGGCATCCCCGAGCATGCCAACCCGCTCCCGCCGGTTCAAGCGCTCATCCATCGCCTCCTCATCATTCCTGGCGGTCTGCGAGATTGCAAACCCCTGCAGCCGGTGACACTCCGCCACGGACATTCTTCGCCAGGGCAGGCGGCAGCCCGTTTCCTTGCAATAGCCCATATCTTTTTCGGCCAAGCGCTCGTCGTAAACCAGCATATTGGTGGTCCTATTCATAGAGGAACGCATGAGAGTGGTGCTGCGATGCTTGAACGAGTACGAAAGTCCAGTAAAGAGGTTCGTTATTCTGTTCTCGTGCGGCATAATACCCCCTTTGGAGCGCCGCGAGCGTTTGTATTTTCGAAGGTGCAAACGCGTGTACAGCTTGGACAGCTCGTGCTCGTTCAGTATTTCTTTAGGACTAAGCTCTTCGTCCAGCATGCTCTCGAACGCGGGTCCGACGCGCATCACCGGGGGTATGCGGGCGCTCGCGTTCGTCCAAAATAAACGGGGCCGCGATTGCGATGTGAAGTGGCAAGCGTCCACCTGCACGCATCCGCAGCGCAGAGTTCGCCCGATTTTCAACAAGTCGCGGTCGGAGATGGTGTTGATGTTCTCCAGCACGAACACTTTGGGTTTGAGCTCTTTCACTAATCTGAAGAACTCGTGCATCAGACCGCTCTTCGGACCATCGATCCCCTGCCGCGCACCGTGTCGTGCCGTCGAGAAATCTTGACACGGACTGCCGCCGAATAAGAGATCCACGGCGGGAGACTCGACGTCGGCGTGCGTATCGCAGGGCGTGTCCTTCTGCCGGCACGCTTCGCAGTAACCTTGCAGAACGCTCCAACGCGTGATTCCGCGCACATCCCCATAGGAGCGCGCTTTGGGCCATTGCCTCTGATACACCAAGGAGGCGCAAACCGCAATTTCGCTGAAACCGACGCAGACCGCGTCGGGTTTGACGCGCAACAGACCGTGCTCGAAACCGCCGATGCCGGAGAATAGGGACAGGTACTTTATCGACGGGGACGCGCAAGTCATCTATGCTGTGTTCAGTTTAAGAAAGAAATTGGGATACGCTCAAACCTTAGGTGACTAGCATTCGGCGGTAAAGGGTATACAAATATATATATATATACATCATAAAAAAGAATAAATTTCAAATTGTTGGTCGCGTGGTCACGGATATTTTTATACCACGGTATTACGAAATGTCAATATCAATTTCAATTTTCAATCAAGACAAACCAGAATATACTACTCATCCAGACTATAGACAATCACATCCTGACGACGAAGTGAGCCCTAAGGAAATAGATCCTCGGCAATCTGAAGTTTGTAATACGTACATACAAAGTTGGCGTACCAGTGAAAAATTCTCAAATCATCCCTTACCGTGCATATTTGACGATGCGTGTGATTTAGATCCGGAAACCAAAAGTATTAGGCACGTATTTGATGAGAAAAAAATTGATATAGAATCGAGATTCAAGCACAACCTATATTTTTTCTCAAAGTTTATTCATGTCCGGAAAGAGTTTGTCGCTTCTTACTTATATAAACCAGACTTATTTATTTCACTCCAAATGGCAAAATACGAAGAAGAATGTTATAATAATTTTAAACTTATTGAAGAACCATATGCATATCATGATGATTTTATTCCAAATATGAATTTTGAGATACAATTAGGATGCTTGTTTTGTTTTCCTGAAATTGTATGCAATCAATACGTACATTGCATAATAAGAAAATTAGGAACACATTTAGAAAGTTTTTCAAATTTAATAAAAGGAATTTTACAATTAATTAAATTTGATCAGCAGGTGACAACTCCAGTGAATATGTATGATCAGCACCATAATACCTTTCATCAGTATGATAAGGAACATCAGAAAATACTTAAGAGAATGCATATAATGGAACATCGAATTGATGTTTGTGCGAAATATCAAGAACTTTGGTCTAAAACTTTATGCGGGCATATTCTGCCATTTTATTTTAAAGATGCCTGCAAATATGATCAAGCCCGAAATATACTAAGCATGTATGACCCATCACAATTATCTTTACCACATTCTATTACTACAAAAAACCTTCTTTTCTTCATGCAATTTATCAAAGTTCAAGAGTTGTTTGTTATTTGCTATCTAAGCAGACCAGACAACTTTATCGATACCCATTCGCATACTACATTTAAAATGGCAGATTACATAAAAAAACAGTTTGCCGAAGAATACGGCAAACTGTCGAGGAAAACAGTTGATTGCTACAAAGATTTTAAATATTTTACAGACCAAGATATGTACAAAACGTCGGGTTTTTCCCCTAATATGTCGTGGTCCATACAAGTTGCGTGCGCGTTTTGTTTCCCTGAAGTAGTATGCAATCAATACGTACATTGCGTACGAAATAACCTCGAACCTTATATAGCAAAATTCGAAATTTTTGAAAGAAATATTTTGTTTTTTGAGTCATTGGATCAAAGTAAAATTTTGTGCACACATTTAGATGTTATTGTTTATATTGACAGAAATTTCTTAAATAAGCTTTCGCATTCACAAATGATATCTGTAAGCGACGCCATAATTTTGCAAAACTATTGCAATTTTCTGAAGTATAACAGATTTTGGATTTATGAAATCGTTTATAATTTTGATAATGAACACCACAGATTTATGCTTAATCATGAAGATTATAATAGACAGTTGCAAAACTTTTATACTATAATAATGACCACCGTAGGTCGCCACATAAAGACGTTACAATCAGATCTAAAAACCCTAAACCCTAAAACCCTAAATAATTTAGAGTTTTATTGGGATAAGCTTCAAAACAACACTTTTGTTGAAACGATAGAGACTGAACACAGTCTCTATCATTTTTTCGGCGATCATACGAATGATTACGCATCAGCATTAGAAGAAACTTTACCAGATGCGATTGCACCAGTAAATAACCCAGCAGCTGTAAATTTTTTGCAGGAAAATGAAGGTGGAATGTATGATACGATTTCATTAATAGCGAGCCCTTATGGATCACAAGATGTCTCAGACACTGCGATGTGGCTTGATATGATGAGTAGTCTTGGAACCGACCAACCGAAACCATCGTTCACAACTTCTGAAACTTCTGGTAGTGATACTGAGGGTATGGATGTATTTTCGGAACTACCACCAGATTTTATGAATATGCAAGGAGAAGAAGATCAGGGTAATACAGATACATTATACCCTGATATTGTGCCAGATGATCTATTAATCGATTTTATGGGCGAAAATTTTGAAATGTTTTAAAAGTAAAAAAACAATGACAAAAAAAAACTAACGCTGTTATATAAAAAACTATACATCGCCAAACAAATTAAGTTTATTTTTTACTTGGTTTTACCCGCGTGCATCGGCACGTCAAATGAAACGGATTACCACGCCCAGCGAGGCCCTGCGCGTCGTGCTGGAGCACTGCCACCGGCGCGTGCTCCTCTCCAGACCGCGCGGTCCCTCCGGTGAGCCCGGGCATGGGTGCAGCCACGAGGAAGGCGATGGACACGAGGAAGCGTACCTGCGCGTCGCGCAGCTGCTTTCGCAGGCTCTGCATATGGAGCTAGCGCCACCGTCCACCCATCGTGCTTACGACTTTGAGACCCTGACTTACGCCACCACGCGCACGCACGGACGATTTGTGCCGTGGACCCCCGCACCGTCCGACATGCGCGTGACCGACGAGGAGGACCTGGCTCAGGTCGCGTGGTACACCGACCGCGCCGGGTTCTGCAGCGCCGCGAGACAGCTTCTGTTGCGTGCATCGATTACGGCTAACCTGCACTCGCTTCACCTTAAGAACGTGCCGCTGCATAATCGATCCGTCAAATCTCTTGTGCGTCATCTGCACGCGTGTCCGAACCTCACCACCTTCGTCGTGGACGAAGCCAAGGTGTACGGTCTTTTCGACAACGCGTCAACGGACGCGCCGGCTTGGTCGCGCGTACGGGGGTTTCCGGCGATGCGCACTTTTGTGGCGTCCTACTCCAAGCACGTCGCCTGGGTGGAGCATCGTATCCTCACGCACGCGACGTTTATGACCACTCTGTACTTGCGCAAAACAGACTTGATGGGCGCTTGGGCGGAAGGCGCGGAGCTACCCAGCAGCCTGCGGGTCGTGTACTTGCACGACGTGCGCGCGGACGCGCACTTTTGGGCTGCCCTCGCTCGAACGACTGCGCTGGGGGATTGTCGTATGTACCGGTGCTTAGATTACTTAAGCTACCATGAGCTTTTCGACGTGGTGCTGCCTGCTTGGCAGTCATCGCCGCGAGCCAATCTGCGTTGCGTGATGGTGGAAATGACGGTATCGTATCTGCGCAACGCCAATCTGCGATACCGCATCGGCCAGCAAGATCGAATTTTGGATTCGTACACTTGCAATATGTTCGTCTCGGCGTTCGGACAAACGCGAGCAAGAGATTCTATACTCTTCGATTTACAGCTGTTCGTGGACGGTCGACCGCGCGGTGAAATCGTGAATATGAACAGCGACTACAAATTAGGTCATGATATAGTTACGTCGCACGCCACCGATGATGTGTTGCACAAACTGCGCCAAGCGAACGGGGCGATGGACGCGTGAAGCGGTGCGTAAATAAATTTGTTTATCGAGTATAAATAGATATATCGGTGCGATGTGATGCAGAAATGGTGAAAGATTCATGCTACTACGAAGTGAAAAAGCAGTACGCGGTGTTTCCGAGCGCGAGAGCTTCGCAGGCTATAGCGAAATGCCGCAAGAAGAAGGGCGCGGTGCGCAAAACTCAGGCTGGTAACGATCTAAAACGGTGGGCCTGCGAGAAATGGGTGAACACCAAGACGGGCAAACCGTGCGGCAGTTCCGAAAGAGGCAAGCACTACTGTCGCCCCACGAAAAAGGTTTCCGCCTCCACGCCGACGCTACGACACGATTCCGCAGCGCAGCGGACAAACCAGCGCCGAAAGCGAGATGGAAAAAAAGCAAATAGTCTGTAATAAATTTACCATGTACAATTAATTAAGTCTAAGCAATTGGCAAATTCTCCTCCTCCCCACGCAGCTTGTCTAAGAATTGACGCATCTCTTCTGCAGATCTTATGCGACTCGCTTTCACATTCAGATAAGTACGTCTACAAGCCGTATACAGTTTCATGTAGGGGGCGCATTTGTCGTATTTCAGTTTGCACCCGGTAAACGAAAGCAGACTGCGGAACATGGTGTGCAGCATCTTACGTTCGGTGTCACTTATCGAAGACGCGTTGAGCAGCATCAATGCGCTGCGGTGACCATCTCCGCAGATTAGTTGCTGATTTTCCACATCCACGAAAACGTTATCACCTAGCAGATCCATTGTCGGAGCATTGTCGTCGTCGCACAGCGGAGAGTACTTCTCGTAGAGCCACGCGGCCCTCTCGTACGGCCGGTTATTTTTGATTTGAAACACTCGTAAAAACTCTGCCCGTACACACACCAGTCGCAGCGCGTCGCACTGCTCTTTAACGTCGTCGGGCAACGCGTGCACAGTCAGCACGTACTCCGCTGGGTCCGATCCCGACAGCACTCGTCGTTCGCAAACCGCTGGTAAGGTCACCATCCGGTTTAACGCGGAACGGTTGAAGTACCGAGATACGTACTCGTTCGCGGATACGCACTCGTTAAAGTTAAAGGTCCACGAGGGCTTATCCTGAATCAAGGCGCATTCGGCGACGTTCGGTCCGTACACGTCCGTAATCGCGGTGCGCATGCGCTGGACACGCATATTCGCGTTACCCGCGGGTGGTATGTACAGACTGACGAAAACACGTTTTCCCGTGAAAGCGTCTACGGCCGAGGTTCGCGCGAAGTAGCTGCGGCACTCCAACTCGTCGGTTTCGATTTCGTAAGGTGCCATAGTTTTTGCTCGAGCTACCGTGTTGATGGTCAAAACAGAATAATGAGCGCTTGTTTTTTTTGTTGCGGTATAAATATGCATCCCTCAGCCACGTTGAAATATCGCAACATGTACAGATTGCTGCTCATCTGCATCCTGCCGTTGACGAAGCTTGTCACACACGCGTACGGTCGCGATCTTGTGCACAGTCAGTCTTTAGAGCAGCCTCTACACTCCATGAAGCGACTGCGGGAGACATCCGAAGAGCTCAACAAGCTGATCGCGCGCGCTGTGTCGGCGAAGAATCACGTAGACGAACATTATCGACTGATAAGGGAAATGGACGATATGGAACCGCACGCGGTTTTCGTCGGCGTAGAAAACCAACCCGACGATACGGCATCGCCGGGATCGTCTGCGCCCGTACCCGAAGAGCATGACGCGACCGCTCCCCTGCAAGCACCTCGTATGGACGACGTCGAAGGGTTCACTTTTGACACTGCGGGTGACCCGCATTGACCGACCGCTAATGTTTGATCACGAAACAAACAAAAAAATTGACACCTGACTTGGTGCCGATGCGTCATGGCGCAAATGGCGAAACAGGTGTGATGGTGGTACATGTTTTTTACCTATCGCTGTAATATTTTGGACAACTTTCTAGAACACAGTTGTATACGTAAATCCTATCTGCGTTCCGCACGTTCGTACGCGTATGAGTGCGTGTAAGGCTTTCTATCGTGCGTCGGTTGCAGCTCGCGTCGTCCTTCGTAGTCGTACAATTGTTGGTTTTCCGGTGCGGAGGATCTGGAGTACACGTCCAGCGCCTGCCGCAAACCTTGCATCAGGCGCCAGCTCGACTCGCGCGCGGCGTCGACGTCGTTCAAGCCTCGCGTGGCGATGAGCATCATGTTCTCCACCGTCTCCTTGCGGCCCATCGTGCGCAGCAGCTCGTTAACGGCCTCCATGTCTGTGGCGGCTATGGCCTCGGCGGCGACGCGAAATAGTTGCACCACGTCTGGCCCGCTTAGCTGCCGCATGGAGTCTTCGGTCGCATCCATCAAACGGGCGAACCTCGCGTACCGCTCCCGCACCGCCGCGATCTCGGCTTGCTCGCCCTGCGCGGCGATAAGATCCGCCGTGTCGTTGGTAAACACCGCGGCGCTAGTGCGCGCGGTGCGGAGCAGCATTCGCACGTTCTCCGCTGCGCTGCCCAAATTGTCGCTGGAGAATGGCGCCTCCTCCTTATCGTTGCTGGTGAGGTTGTGCGCGTAGAGCTCAATCGTCGTTTTGTAATGTAGCGTAATGACGCCCGCGCCCACTACGAAGGCGATGTTGCATGCCGCTGAAACGGCAAGCAGCACCACAACCGCGCAAACTTTACAGTGCAAGCCCGACAGGTTTTCGTTTGCACGCTCGTTTGGCGGTTGCAGTGGTTTTGAGTACTCGCGCGTAATTTCGGGTTTGATTGTCAGACCGTGCGACGTATCCGTCGGTTGACGTTGTTGAGGTCGGTTCGGGACCGTAAGAGGATACATATCGTGATAATTTCTCTAAATGTAGCCGCGTATATATACGAGCGCATCTCGTGACCGCAGCATGCATGAATAGAAGGTGCGCACCATGCAAACGTATCACGAAAAACGCGGCAGGCGCGCTTTATATGTATTTGCGTTCATGGTGCTGATGCAAGCGGCGTACATCTTTCTGCGTCCGATGTATACCTAATCGAGCTCATGACAAAACCATCAGCCTCGGACGAGGATATAAAAAACCGCCGTGGATGAATCCGAAGATCGGCGCTAACGGGCGCATCAGCGAGCATGCATTACAGCGCGCGGTTCCATCGTTCCAACACGGATCAGCGCGAGGTTGCGCAGGACGTGCTGCTTCGCGGGCGGAATGTGCTTATGCTCGGCGGCGCCGGTACGGGGAAAAGCGACACCATCCAACTGGTGCGCGATCTCTGGACCGCCCGCGAAAGCAGCAACCGCGTGCGCGCCTTGGGTCCCGTGGTGGTCGCCTCGCCCATAGGCTGCGCCGCCGCCCGACACGAAGATGGGTGCACGTTGGACGCCCTGTTCGCGGTGGGTGCTCTGCAAAATCATGACGCCTGTGTATCACGCTACGCGGCGCGCTTGCGACAGGTGGACTCGCGCGGTAAAAAACGCGCTCGCAGGTGAGTTTTTATCGTAATTTGAAAATTTCTCGAGCCGTCGCAATCGACAAGTCGTAACCACGGGAGCGTGGGCAACAGCTGCAGTGCAGAGGAAGAATGCCCGGTCGCCCGCGTTCGTCAGATGGGATTACTCGTGGTGGAGGAGGTGACCGGTCTTTGCTGCAAGAAGCTGCGTCTGATCGATGCGCTCTTGCGTATGGCTCGGGGGTGTCAGCGGCCCTTCGGAGGGGTGACCCTGCTTTTTGTGGGTGATTTTTTACAACTGGACGCGCCGGGCGCGGACGTGGGTAATCGCTTGTACTCATCGCCCTTGCTGCGTGTCGCGGGCTTTGTGGTGCATGTTCTGCGTGCAAATGTCAGGCAGGCAGGCGATCTGGAGTACGCCAACCTACTGGAACGTGTGCGAGAGGGTCGCTGCACGGAAGCCGATCGTACCACGCTGCTATCCAGGACGGTGAGCCACTCCAATGACATTCCGGACGAAGTGTGGTACCTGTGCAGCACCAACGAGATGGCGGACCAACGAAACTCCGATTGCTACGAGCGAAAGGTCGCAAACCACGCGGACGGCATCACGTACACACCAACCTTTAGATGGCGCGACATCTCCGACGTAGAGGGAGATTATGTCGACGCGCCCGCCAAGCTTGGGCCCATTGCGCTTTCCGATATACCAGAGACGATCGCCACTGCGTACCGGGAGCTATACCAACGACACGGGCATGCGATGAACACGGTGCGCCTATGTCCTGATGCGCGAGTCATGCTGTGTCAGAATCGCAATCGGGAGATGGGCGACAATCGTATGATGAACGGCAGGCGAGGCGTGATCAAAGGCGTGACCGCGGAGGAGGCGCGCATCGTTTTTGACGATGTGGACGGAAAGACCGCAAAGATGCCTATACGGGTCGCGCGACCGGAAAATGCCGCTGCGGACTGTGAATTACGCTACATGCCATTGCGTCTGTCGTGGGCGTGCACCATACATAAGGCGCAAGGAGGCGAGGCCGACCAAGTGATTGTGGACTGTGATCGTTTATTCGACGCGCGCCTGTTTTACGTCGCCCTCACGCGTTGTCGAAGTCTGGACGGGTTATCGTTACGTCGCTTTACGCACATACCAGACATGAGTCAACTTCCCGAAGCAAAGCTGTACGCCAACCTCAAGAAAAAAACAAAAACTATGGGACGCGCTTTCGATTGCGTCATCGATGGTGACCTTCAAGATTTAATTACATACTAAATTCACTAAGAAAAGGTGCTTAGTACTTCTTGGGGTAAATAGGTGTTGCCTACATATCATAGTCAAGCCTGCGTTTAGTAAAGCGTTCGAGACCGATATTTGATACTTCTTGGCAAAAAATTTGCCAGAATTGACTAGCGAGTATCAATCTTGACCAAGCAGTGAAGCAAGCGTATCGGTTAATCTTATCGTTGTGAAAACAGAATAAAGAAAAGTCACACTTTAACATTTTGGGGGACAGAAATACGTCTTTGATTTCTGCCAACACCACCAGCACATATTCCGGTAACCCATTGCAAAACGTCTTCGTGTTCTTTATCTCTTGAGCGGTAAGTTGATACGAGCTCTGGCAAAAAGTAATTTGTAATATCTTTTTGTTCGTGTTGAGCAAGGAAATGCTCATCAAGTAGAATTCTGTCAACTGCAAAAACAAAAACGAGCACCTCTCAGCACAAAATACTTGTTGTAAAAACTGCAAAGGTAGGAGACACGCACATATTTTTCAACCTCAAAAAATGTATATTTGCGTCCGAAGGCAGCTGGAATTCGAAAGTTCGAATGAGTCACAACAATCTTCTGGTCGTAAAAATCTCTTAGAGTCTGGAACTCGTGTTCAACCATTTTACGTTTCTGATCGTCGTAATATGTGATGATACAACAACCTTTATCAGTGAATTGAACATTGTTGTAAAATATTGCTGTGTACACAGCAAGATCACTTTGCTGGAACCACACGAGTTCGACTTGCATGTTTCGTTGGCTGGTACTGAAAATAAAAAGAACTGTTGAAAATAAAAACCTGTTATGCAACCATAAATGGTTTGCATGGCATATCCGGTTACGGGTCCGGGTTACGCTATCGCGCGTATCCCGCGTATCCCGTAAATTGTAATCCGGGAATTGAAATCGGAACCTCTCTATTCTGATTGCTTTATTTGAACAGTATTCTTCTACAAGATGACCTTGTACACGTGTCACTCTATTATTTGTGTGTGCCGTAAAGATAGACGCTACCGATCCGTAAAGGTAAACACGCGAAATGCGAGCACGGGTTATCGTTACGACGATAACGGTTTTACGTCGCCCTCACGCGTTGTCGAAGTCTGGACGGGTTATCGTTACGTCGCTTTACGCACATACCAGACATGAGTCAACGCGTTGTCTCACAGTCATGATCGACAAATCGAGATGACGCTTGTGCCTATAAACGGTTAAAAATTTGCAGTTTTCATTCTTTACTTTTCTTTACCATGGTATTAAGCAAAGTCGACATATTCAACAACCATCGTAAGGAGAGTAAAGAAGAAGACAACATGAGTGAAGGAGAAGACATAACGAGTGAACAAGATGAAATAGAGTCGAATGAAGAAGAAGACGAAGTGATGAGTGAAGATAATCATGTTAATAACGAACTTTCCTCGCAAGATTGTGACGATAACGAGTCCTTACCGCTAGATACAGATACAGAAGAAGAAGAAGAGGAAGAGTACAAAGAGGTGAAAGTATGCCTACCAGATGGCAGTGAAGTCCACAAAAAAGTAAAACCAAACCAATATGCGTCCTTCGAGGATTTGTTTATGGTGCGGCTTCTTTCTTTGCCTTTCTTGACGCTTAACTTTTTCCTTCCTTATAATTGTATTTTTATGTGCAGGAGTTGCCCCCTGTGAGTAAGCCTATTGGGGATCCAGAGTATGCGGTGTTGAAAGACGGTACATTTAAGGAGGTGTACTGCCTACGCAAAGAGGTATCGGTTTACGAAGAATTGCAGGACAAAAGCAGCGAATGTTATATAATGTTTGCGCCAGAAAAAATCACAGTTAAAGTGGATAAACTCGGGGTGCGTCATAACTTCATTCCCTTTTTTTGTACGACTTCCAACTTTTGCTGATTCGTCGAAGAGACTTGTACCGACAGATTGTCCGACAAGGTATAATTCCGGTTCTTGGCTATACTTTTAAACAGGTACGCACAAACACTTTTGATTTTCAATCATTTTTAAGAAAGATGGTTTGTACTAATTTGTTTGTTTGACAGGTATTGGTCAAACTGTACCCAGAAATGGAAGAGTTCACCCAAAATAACTGGCACGATCTTAGGCTGATATACGGAATGGACAGAGTTAGGTTTGACGAAGAAATTTGTTTCTCGAAAAGTTTGTTTGAAACCCACGAAGAGGAATATGAGCTTTCAGTGCTTACACAGCAGGTAGGCGGTTAGACCTGACGTACGTAATATATTTCATGTTAATACACGATCCCCGTTGAGTGCGTGATACAGAGGCCAATAGGCCAGAAGCATCATTGCTATCGCCAAGTCATCGTTGCGACCGTGCAGTTTACCGGTAATGACGCGCTTACATTCTGTGTGTTTACGAGAAGCGCCCGGTTTGTACACATATTCGAATTGTCGCAGCTGCTTCAGCAGCAGTTGCACGTCGTCCACACGCGTACCCCCCTGCTCACGCAACTCCATATGCACGCGGTTTTCCGCTAGGTATCGCTGCAGCTCGTGCCGCATTCGCTCCTTCGATTCGGCGGACGTCAGCACGCCTGGTCTGCGCAGCTTGCTGCTGTCCGCGGATAAGTGTCTTACAGGCTGGTACGGTTGCAGAATTTGCGCGACACGAGACGCCTGCAGTGACGATCGGCGAGCAAAAAAATTAGTCGCTCTCCATGACTTGCCCCGCGAGTGCAAGTTGTAAGAATAGCGCGCACCTGGACCCAACCGCCGTAGTTAGCCTCGATGATGCTAATGATGCACGCAGTCGCGTGCATGCGGTCGCGTAAACGTTGCGCGTGCGAGGACAGCTCGTGCGTCAACTGATTGTCGGAGGTTACCGCCGTGGCGTCCATGCTTATTACCTGCGAGTTAAAGATGAAAAATCGTCTTACAGACATTATAATAGGTGAGTCCGGATTCTTAACATGCGACGATTTTAACGTGGTGGACCGTCATCTGCATGCGGCCATCGACGCCTACATTGCCTTAGTGAATCAAGATCTCGGATTTTCCGCGGCGGTCGCAACCAGCGTGGGCACTCTGACCTACCGCTACATTATCCAGATGTTGAACACGGCGAAGTACACGCGCAATCTTGTGGCAAAACGGTACGCCTGGCTTTTGTTGGTCAACGCCTGCGACGATGTGATCTACGAGTACTTGCGCGGAAAATGTTTCTGCAACAAGGTGCAGCACTGGTCTACGGAGTTGCGCGCGGATATACGCGAGTTTGTGGAAGAACGCCAGATGCTTGAGGCGCCGGATAATGAGCCGTCCGAAAAGCACGAAGTTGCGAGCAAAAAGAACGCGCTTCATTCCCGCCGACGGCGGACCAGCTGTTTTGCGGAAACGAAGGGACGATCCGCCGTAAAAAGCGCGAAGGATGCCAGCACCCCACATCCCGTCACGGCCCATCTGCGGACGACCAGTTTGGTCGCCTTCGTCATCAGAGTCACGTGCAAATACATAGAGGCCTAAGGACCACTGGTCGTGCACGCACCACCAGATCGTGCTGGACCGTAAGATAACCGCTCACGATTGCCATCATATTGTTGCCGCCACCGCACGTGTCGATGGCCATGTAAACGTTTTGTCCGATCGGGTTCACGGTGCTCGTATCGACGTGGTAACGCACCCGCGTGGCGAAGCGCACGAGCGACTCCCTGTCGTAACAGCAGGCGTCCGCCCCGGACGGTATACCGAGCTGCTCTTGCATGTACATCTGCGGCTGCGACTCGAATAGCATTCGCGTCATCTCTTCGCGACGGTGATCCGATTTCCATGGCGGTAGAAGCTCCCGGCGATGCTCGCAGACGTCCTTGACCCCGCGTTCCGCGCAGGCGGGGCAGATGAGCGTCACCTCCAACACGTAGAACATGGGTTCGTCGCTGTTGGGCTCCTTCATCCGCAGCAGCGTAGAGTAGAAGTTGTTTTCGTCCAGGGGCGTAGAGATCGCGAGCAGCGCGGTGTCCCGCACGTTTAGAAGGGGCACTATGACCTCGGTGAACACCGCCTCGTCCAGGCGTGACGCCTCCTCCAGTATGATCACCTTCGCGCCGACGCCTTTGAGCCCTGCGGCGTGATGAGGTCCACCATCTCAGCATCGCGCCTTCTGCGGCGCAAGGCGGCGGAAGGTAGTCGCACGTTGCGCTCCGGTTGCTGAAACGGCTCGCCCGCGACGCCCTCGCGCGCAAAGCACTGTGTGGCCAACAAAACCGCTATCCAAAAAAACCACCGCCGTAGCATGATCGCCTTTCGTCACCGAAGCACGGCACTAACCCCCCCCTCCCTCTCGGTCGGTATCTATACTCGAAATTATGAATGATCGCTCGATGCACGAAGAAATTGCGGAGCGCATCGCCGCCACGGGTAACGTCGTGCGCGAGGTGGCACACAAACGCGCGAACTGCAACCTGAAAATCCGCGTCGCGTCTTCCGAGGCGGCCGATCAGAAATATCACAACCTCGTGGTCACCTACACGGACCCGGATAATAACGAGTTGGTGACCATCACCAAACCGCGTTTCATGTTCGGCGAGGTGGGCTCCATCGAGGCGATCCGTTTTTTCCGCAGCGACAAGCTGCGAGAGGGATCGCGACGCGACAAGCACGTGCTGACTCTTTACGGCAACGCGGCGGTGCGCGCCGATTATCGGGCACTGCACGAGTGCCTGCAGGAAGCGTACGTGGCCGCCTGGCCGACGATCATGCAGGACGACACTCACGAGGCCCTGCGGCTGTTCGCCCAGATGGTATCTCTGACTCTAGACGCGGACGACCCTCAGGAGCTGTTGCGCATGATCGTCGACGGCGAGATGGCGACCGATGAGCAGTCCGGTGCGCAGATCGCCCAAAAGTGGCAACGCTTCATCTGCGGCCGGATCCGCAACGCCTTTCCGTATGTGCAGCAAGAGGCGCAGACCGCTTTCGCGAAACAGTACACCAACAGCAACACCGGAGAGATGCGCGAGGGCATCACCGTCACCCTCAGAGAGAACGCGCCCCCCAAAAGCGCCGGACGACCCGAGAAGATCAGTCGCGGATTGGATCGCGCGGACGTGGCCACGACGGACGCGGCGACGCCCCTTTTCAAGGATCTGTCGCTGACTCGCCTGGAACTCGACGGGAGCCGCAGCAGCGTTGAGGACGTCAGTCGGGTGCTCTGCAGTCATATGACGCCCGCTAAGCCGGAATCCGCGGAGGAGCAGGAGCAACGCCTGCGGAACGAGAGACGACCGCTGCACGCCATATTTTTGCTGGTGGAGATCGCGCAGATCTTCGTGCTGGAGCGCAACATCTACCCCTTGAAGTACCTGCGATGGGTCTGTCTTCCTCCCGAGGAGATCACCGCGGGCAAACCGAGGCGTTCCAACCTGGCCAACGCCTTCACACTGGGCAACGACGATCAATCGATGCACGACGCGTTGTGCGGTCTGGCCGTTGCGGACCCGTCGCTCGTGATGCTGGATTACGCCGCCACCCGCCGCGAAGAACGGTTCCGCATGCGCGTTGTGCCATCCAGAAATAATAACGGGTACCACAACGTCATCTGCGAGGTGCGCGACGAGAGCGGAAAATGGACCTCGACCAGGAACCCGCAGTACGCCTTGTACGACACGGACGACCTCGGGTTCCTGGCCTTTCGCGCGAGCAAGTACGCTCCCAACGCCACGGAGCCCGGGGAAATCGCGGAGAGCGCAACCGGCAAGTACTCCATGCAGGTTTTCGGTGACGGCGACATGGAGATGCAGTTGCGGGCCCTGTACGACGCCTTCATCGAAGCTTTGTGCGACGAGTGGTCCGTCATCAAGTCCGGTCATTACCTCCGCGAGCTGCGGTTGTACGTCGAACTCAACATCGATACCTCCATCGTCGCCGCCGACGCGGAGTTGCCCGCCCTAATGGATCTCGTCCGAACGGAGAAGCAGGAGCAGCGGTGGACCGCGCACCTACGCGGCTGCATCGCGGCCGGGTTTCCCTTCTACAAGGATCGCAGCGCGTGCTTCGCCAAGTCCATCGTCGACAGGAACAACCCCACGCAGCGCGCGGCGGTACGGCATCCACTTGACCGTGCCGGAGGACAACAACGCGTCCAAGACGCAGCTTCGGCTGCAAGACGTCAGCTGCACGCTGCGTCGCGAGGAGTTTGCGCGCGCGACGCCCGTGGATACGGACGATCTCGTCGGTCTGCTTTGCCGCGCAACGGTGCCCCCGGACCCAAACGAGCGTCGCTCGGAGCGACTGCGGGTGCACGCCCTGGTGTTCGTCTTCGACACGGTGTACTGCGCCAACGAGAACGATACCAAAGTGTTCCCGAGGCGCAACCTGCGCTGGTTGTGCATGGACGATCCCGCTAATGCGAGCACCGCGGGAGGTGGGACTAACATGGATTACTCTAAGATTGTGTGAACGTGCCGAGTATAAATAATTATTCTTGTATGTGAGTTTACCGCTGCGAGCATGTCGCACGATTCATCCAAATTGCGCCGCCAGATTGCAAATGCGCTTCGAGCGCTGGACACGGGACGCGAGCGCGCGCGGTCCGAGCGTCAGGGCATCACGCATCACGGTATCACCAAACCCTTGCGCCAGGCGTACTATCCGAAATATGCATTCACCGGGTACGACGCGACGGTGGACGCCGCAGATCGCAGTCGCAAGGGTCAACGATTCGGGAGCGCGGTCGATCGGGCCGCGTGCGAACTCGTGCTTAAATTTAGGGATCGATGGCGACGTCACCTACGTGGTTGCACGAAGGCGGCTCCGGACTTGCGACCCATGATCGCGGAGCTAAAAATCCCGCACGCGCGTCACCTGCTGCTGGCGCTTCTGCGACAGGGCCTCATACCGATCGATGCGCAGGTGCCGGTGACGTCCGCAGACGCGCCTCTGCGCACCGAGGTCGATTTCGTGTGCTGCGATGCGCGCGAAGGCGGAGTGGCGCTGGTGGAGCTTAAGTGCGGCTTCTGCGGTTATCGTACGCGCGCCAGCGGCCGCATGCAGCACGAGCTTCGGCAGCAGAACGACTGTCCCGAGACGCAGCACCATCTGCAGCTGGCGCTGACGACGCGAATGTTTAGGCAAACCTATCGTGATGCGACGCGCGTGAGCGCCTACGTGGTGTACTGCGACGACACAGGCGTTACCCGTCAGCCCCTGCGCGTATGGGCCTCTCGCGCAGCAAAAGCGGCCACGCTGCGCGTCGCCAAATTCACTTAGCGGCGAATGTATAAATACGCATCCGCTAGCCCGCGTGGCCGGTGTCCCATGCACCTCATGACCAGAGATGGGTTGTTGTTGCGCGTTGCGCGTGACGATTCCTGCTTTTACCAGTTACGGGTCGATGCGACACGGCCCGAGGTTGAGCTGCGCCGCGCCTACCGCGTTTTTAGGAAGCGTATGCAAAAAGCGGGTGTAAAAACCGCACGCTGCGAATTTTGGAGCAAGGCGCATGAGCACACGCTGAATCTGAGGGTTAAACACCACTCGCACCTCCGGTTGCAGCATCAAAAACCGCAAATGCGGCAATTTTTGGAGTGGTGCCGCGCTTGCGTAACGAACAAGGGATACGCATCAAACCAAACCAGAACGAACAAGGCGCACGCCGTTTCCTCCGAAACGCATAATCATTGCGTCCTCAGTCAGCATAGGCGCTTGTCGGTCGTCAATCAACTGCTCAATCGTCTGCAGACGATGGACCGCAACGCCGGCGCGGAGACCGTGTACGCCGACGTGGTGATGCGCATAAGTGTGGGGGGCACGCCTTGAACGCTGGAGGGGTACGAATACACGCGCCGCGTGTCATCCGGGCCATCGCCGTTTAGGTACAGCTGCTCCTGGTTGCGCCGCAGCACTCGCTGGCTTCCGTTCGGCGTCGCGCACACCATTTTGTAGATGGCCTCCAAAAGACTGCTGGACGCGCGCTGCCCCGTCGAGAAGATGGATACCCACATGTCCGCGGTGGACAACACCAACGCCGCCACGAACATGGCCACGGACGTCGTTTTGCCCCACCGCCTGGGGGTGACCACCAGCACCTCGTGCCGCGGCTTTTGCAAGTTGTGCTCCCGCAGGATCCGGGTGCGATTACGCTCAAACTCCGCCGAGCCGTAAATGTGCGGCAGCGTTGCCGACAGGAAAGCCGTGTGGAACTCCCGCTGGCTGGCGGTGCGGTCCATGCCAAAAGAGTCCAAATAGCGCAGCAGCTCCTTGACGTAAACGTCGCCCTTGCTGCGGCTGATCGCGGTCACGCGTGACATCTTACGGACGTGCGCGTCCAACTTTAGCTCCGGACCGCGAACCCGACTGGGCCGGGCCGCCGCGCGCGTTTCGACGATCAGCTCGTGCAACGCCTTTTTCATGCTCACGCAAGCGACGGATTCGTCATGGTCAACGGCAGATGCGGTCGCCAATCGCATACTTCGTTGGAGAAGCCTGTCCATTTTTGTTACGGTCCCATGCCGAACGCAGTATTTATAATCGAGGTAAAAAATGCGCGTGGTAGGAGAGAAAACGGTACAGCATGATATAGAAAATGTCATTTACGACGGTGTTTAAAAACTAAAGAAGTGTGCTTGTACGGGTGGCAAAATACCCAATTCGTACTTATGCGATTCGAATCTTTCTGTACGTACTTTATTTGTTAGTTTTTATTCACTGCCCACTGCAGACGACCTGGTATAAGGTTGATGATCGACCTAAGCTGGGAACAAAATATTCAGGGCTCATGCATGATATAAAATTAAGAAATAATTTATGTTTACCGGTAAATAAAGGGTCGTCTATTATGATATAAATACACTGTACTGCATTCGTCTGTAAAACGCGTGTGATACCCCCGAATCATGTCGATCGACAACCAATGCATCGCGTTCGCCGGCATGTGCATGGCCGACAACGCCGAAGCATCAGAAATGGCGATGCGTACAAATAAAAGAGAAACACACAAGATGATATTTGAAGAAATAAAAAGTAACACACTATATTTCCTACACTACAAAACCGTGAAAGAGAGGTTAAAGTTGCTAAATCATTTAGAAAACAACCAAAACAAAAATTTGCTCTCACATGTACGTTTTGCTACGAAAATGGTTGATGGTTGGGAATCACGACTTGCAAACTTAAGGATGGTAAAGGAAATAAGCGAGAAAAATATACAACGTTGTAAAAAATTTGCACTTGGTCATGGTGAAAGAAGAATTAATTACACAAGAATACGAAAGAAATAAAAATTTTACCCATCTCTGGAATGCTTGCAAAGAATCAGACATTGTGTTGCTCACCATGCATTATTATTTACTAAGGACCAAAAACTTCAGTAATGAACAACATCGTGCAGATGAATTTGCTCGGTGGTTGTTTCAAACTATATTTAAGCAAGGAACATCGGTTACCAAAGTCGTCGAATTGTTTGAAAAGTATGTGGACCATTCGCCATACCAGTCGAACCTGGTCGATGATGGCGTTGTATCACTTGTAGATACAAGTGATACAAGTGATACAAGTGATACAAGTGATGGCGACAGCGACGTTATACCTGACACAAGTGACGGTTCTAAACCATTTGCCGTACCAAACCGAAAAAGTTCGGATCTTGATCGCGCCAAATTGCACCTGTGCAACAACTGGAATAAGCTGTATCCAAATTCACCTGTTATTGATTTTACGAAATTAAGTATTGATGAGAAAAAGTACTTAGGAAGTACGTTAGATCCTTCTTATTCAGATAGAATTAAAGGGTTTTACCAAGACCTTGTCTTTAGCGAAACAGGTATACTCGATTGTCGTACTTTTGGCTGGGATATAATGAACTCGTCTTCGTCTGAAGAAAGAGCTACTCTTTTGGCTTTAAGAATTTCAAAAGAAAATTATTAAGAAGTCCAAAAAAAATGAATACTGCTCAATTCGCGATCGTGAATTTTGTGTCTTCTCCTTGTTCCATGCAGGCGTGTCGCATCTCCGCCAGTTTCAGAAGCACCGCGTGCGGTAGAAATTTGCGTATGACGCGCGTGTCCGCGCAAGCCAGTCGCAGCTGATGATGTGTGCATATTTGTATAAATACGTCCTGATATCTTACCATGTAAAGGTATGTCGGTCGTACAGAAATATTACATAAACAGGTTTGACAAATGCCAAAAAGAGTTGAATAGAACAAAGAAAGAGCTGCAAAAAGAAAAACAAGCACGTGCAAAAATACAAGAACTTTTTGAACGTTTATCAGATGGTGTAAAGAACGCGTATGACGAATACTCTTTTCAAAACGGAGAAAAAGAGGAAATGGTGACAAACAAAGAAGAGACACGCTTTACGGTAGAGCAATCTATGCTCCATATGGAAAATATTATAATGAATGACGACACGAAAATGGGAAACGATGAACAAGGTACCTCTGATACGACTAGGTTATCATTACATTTATCTGACGGCGAATCTTGTACCGATGACGACGGCGATTAGTTAGCTGTGCAAACACCATTTAGGGTTTTAAGCCTGCTCGATTCGCGATTGTGAATTTTGCGTTTGCTTCCTGTTTCGCTTGACGTAAGCGGCCATGCGGGTGTGTCGCATCTCCGCCAGTTTCAGAAGCACCGCATGCGGTGGAAATTTGCGCATGGCGCGCATGTCCGCGCGAGCCAGTCGCAGCTGATGGTGACGTGAGTAGTTGCAGTGCGCCGGCTTCGGCACGTGGTAGGGAGTTGCCACGTGACGACACACGCGTATGGCAACTTCGAAATGCCGAAACGGGGAATCCAGCACGCTGTACATCAACAGCTCCCTAATGCCCCCCTTCCGCGGTGTCGACGTGTAGAAACGCCGCAAATCAGTAAAATTACGCACTACGTATTTTCGGTTTATGAAAAAGGCAACATCGCCCAGGTCGTACGGTCGGTCAACACGCTCGTTGTCGGTGAGATACAAGAGCGTAAACTCGAGGGTTTGCAAGTCCGGCAAAGCGTTCTGCAGACGCAAAGCGATGTCCTCCAGCGCGACCCCTTCGCGCACGCAGAGTCTTAGGACCGCATCATTCAAATTTATCATTATTTACGCTTTTGCTGGGCGCTGTTAAACAGGTCCAAAAAGCCGTTGACGGGAGGGTTTGAATTCGGCTTTGGAGCGTCGGCGACGGTATCCTTCGCGTCGTGGATCGGCGCGGGTTCGGGGGTTGGTGGACTGGTCGCATTTATGGGATCGTCCACGTTCGTGACGATCGGCGATGCTATATCTAGAATAAGTCGCGACTCCTGCTCGTAAGCGCACGGGTAACAAGCGCAGACGGCAGTGTGATCCGCGCAAGCGCGGGCGTCGTCTTGCATCGTCAAGCCCGTGGCTTCGACAGCGGATCGCACCCTCTGCCGCTCGTGCACGTGCAGCCAGTGCGATGCGATCGGGTTACACATGGTGAGCGCGGCGCCCATCAGAGTGAGGACGCGGCGGGTCTCATGCATCTCCGCGGCGAGCGTATCGCGCGTCACGTAAACGTCCACCTGATTGCGCAAGGCATAATACGCTGCGGTGGGGCAGCATGCCGCGTACACGCAGCGCGTACCGCAGGCCAAGCCATTGTCTCGCAACTCGTGCGGAGATATAGTTAGCGGACGCATAACGCTTTCCGTACGCGCCACTTTGCGGTGTATATATACAACATGCTTAAATACGATTTTTCCACAACTGTTCTACACGTCTATTCTACGCGCGCCCGTTTACTACTTTTCTTGTCCGTGCACGTTTCCGCCTCGACGTCGGCCTCTTCAAATGCGCGTTGAAGCACGTCGATCGCCGCGTCGAGCTTCTCCGCTGTAAACATCTTTCGGACCGACTCGAGGAGCGTATTTCTAACATCCTCGCAACGTATGCCGGTCGCCCGTAAATGCAACAAAAGTCGGACGGTACCCCAGTGCATGTTGTCCGCAGCTTCGGTGTACAGGCAAAACTCCGGAAACGGATTGCTGAAGTATTCGCTATACGCGCCGGTTAGCATCCAGTTGAGAGCTTCCGTTCGGCCCGCGCGGGCCGCAACGACGGGCATATACCGGACAGCATCGAACCACATCTTCCACCGCGTCTCGCCCGGGTCCTGCGCCAGAACTTTATTAATCCAGACAAAGCCCTGCGCCAGGGCTTTGTCCATGGTTCTGCGCACGCCCCACTTGAAAAACTCGAGATTGCCGCTACGAAGCGCCATCTCCGCGGTCTCGGCAGTGAAGTGAAACGCGGGGTCGAACTCCTCGGCGTACACGAGCAGCACGCGGATGCTGCCGTGCGACGCGGCATGCGCGATCTCAATATCGCTGAGCCGCGCGGGATCGCGAAGCAGCAGGGTGTTTCTCATCACCACCTCATTGTTCTGCGCTATCGCTCGCAGCGTCGACCAGTCGGCGTCGGTGGCGATGAACTGGTCCATGCTGTGAAAGTGCGCGTCGCTGCGAGGCATGGTGGATTCTCTAAGGTTACGCGTTGGCGACGACGGAGCCAAATTGGATATGAGCGACCTTATTGTTGCGCGTGCACAGTATAAATATGGTAAAAAAGAGTCATCGTAAACAAATTGCAAAATGTCGGTACACATGCTACATATGGCTCGTACAATAGAGATCAAAGAAGATTCTATGTCTAAATGGATCGCTCATGTAGAAAAGTGCTTAGAAGAAAATACCCCATTTTACGATAAAGGCCTAACGATTTGGAATAATTTTAAGGAAATCCTTGAAACTTTTAAATTTGTATCCCATCCATATCAGAGAGATGGACACGAAAATACCATGAGAGCTTTCCGGTATCAACTTAGCAGGAACGATGCGGTAAATATGTGTGAAATACTTAATGTGAGGTATAACATTGTATTGAGTACTAATACAGAGTACAATCCCAATGGTAATAACACCTACGTTGAAAGGGATCCTTTGTGGTTGTATCTAACTTTGTGCGCAGTGCTACAACGTCGTGAAGATAGTTGTCCTCTCCCCAAAATAGACTCTGATCGTTATTCCAGCTTTGCTAAACGAAAGGAAATTTCTATATTTACATCCAAAAGTGAGCAAGAAACAATGTACAAAATCGGACAAGAGATATTTGAACAAGCATTACCAGATTTCTTTAAAGAAAACAAAAAAACTCAAAAGATCTATGGAAAAAAGTTGATGACAATTTTACGGGGGAAAGGGCTTGACAAATAACGTCAAGGTATGCAATAGACAAATTTCACGCCTGCGCTTTTACACCATCACCACAACCCTTAAAGATTAAGTTAGCGTAAAGTTTTTTTGGTAAGCGTAGAGTCGCTTTGTCAGTAACTATAAATTTTATCAATAATTATTTTAAGCCAAAAAACATGATCAAAGGAACTTTGTTTGGTTTAACTTACTTATTTTTGCGCCGTTTTACGCAATAAAAAGGACAGAGATGCGATTTATAAAACCACACAACATTCGGTTATACTGCAAATTTAAAACGGTTGAGCAACTCAAAAATATATTATGAATAAATCCCTTTTCGAGTGTAAAGACTTTTTTTTTTGTGAAACTGTACAGTGTATACTTCGTACGTACGCACTTCCAATAATTATTATCGTCACGGTTGCGCTTTCTGACTAACATTTCATTAGCTGCACAAAAACCAATGCGAAACTGATGAGTTCCTACAAATCGGTGCTCCTACTTCATCATGTAAAGTTTACTACGGTAATTATGCGGACGTGCGCACTGGTAAATTTAAATATTGTCACGACTGCGTCTATTTATTTTTGCAACAATCTGACGCAAACTGTATAAAGCATCTTTACACTGGCGTGTTCCTACATATCTATTCATTTTGTGAGCGCCAAATCGATTTGTTTGCGTATACTCTGCGGCAAAGCGTCACAGCGATCGGTGGGGTCGACGTCCCACGATAGGACGATCGCCAGACGATCGAAAGATACGCGCGCAACGCCGGCCACCTGCGCAAAAGCGGCCGATTCGTAAAGCTCCGACCGATCGTTGTATCGACGTTTGCTCGGCCGCAGCACCTCGCAGTCTAAGGTGCGAGTCTGCAAACACAAACGAACGACCCGTAATAGATGGTGCGGCGACGAGCTTGCCACAAAACTCCACACTGCGCCCACACGAGCCGCGCGCGTCAGCAGCATCGATCCCGGAGTCATGTCGCCAAGATGGTAGATGCACGCTGAGCGGGGCGTCGCGCATTCCAGACGAATCAGTATCACCCAACGCATCAAAGCGTGACTCTCCTCGTTGGTGCTGATATACCCTGTGAGAGGTGTCGGTCGATGGACAGAGTTGCGCGTGCAGTACGTTATCAGCAGAACGCGGACGTCGCGCCGTTTTACTAGCTCGGCCAACACCGCGTCGTACCCCGGCCGCCAGGTGCCGTAAATGTCCAACGCAAAAGCGCTCGCGCGGCAGGCCCGCATGGCGGTCGGACACATGGCGGACGGGGTGCGAAGCGAAACCCGCAGCATCTCGTACACGTCCCAGCTACGTCGACGGGCATTACGGACGCTGGTCATTGTGTGCACGGCGACGTCGCCCATGCACGCGTTGGCGATGAGCGCTGTGGCGTCGTAATTTACCTGATACACGTTGACGAGTCCCTGGGCGCGTAGAGCGCGGGACGTGCAGCCTGTCGCGCCATCCAGGACGGTGATGACGCGCGCGCCGCTGAGGCGGCAGAGTTTAGCAAACTCGTGACTCCGTCGCGTCGCCCGGGCGCATATCGACCGATCGGACGCGTGTACTCGTTTTTGCTGGCCGAGGCCGTTCACGGTGCCCGTGAGCGTAAAGAGCGCCCAATCCGGCAGCGTGTACTCCTGGCCGTCGTCCTCGGCAAGGACCCGCAGCACAACCCGAGCAGCGGATCTGGGCGTGGACGCGACGTCGTAACGCAGGACGCGCACGTTGACGCGTGTTCGATCGTCGGATTTGGTACAGTTGAAGCAGTAAGCGGCTACCGGAAAGGTCTTGTCGATGAGTCCATCAAATACTTTTGGATCGATCGAGTCGAAATTGTTATGCTTGGACAGGATCATAGTTTGGAGAGACAACCACTGTAGTGAATGCCAAAAACCGCCTTATGAGCGGTTTATGTTTTGTTTGGGAAAGTCACAATGAGATTCGAACGTGGTTGCGGTTCGTATAAATATGCGCGATACCTTTACGGACGGGACGCAAAAATGGTATCGTGGCACTTTGCGCTGATCAGATTCCTAACGCACGCGATGTTCGCTTGCATGGTCCTCGTACCGGCTCTTGTCGCACCGGCGATCCGGACAAGAAAGGACACCCAACTCGCGGTCTCGGTCGACTTTTTGACCAACGCACCTTCGCAGGTACGTTTGGAGCCGATACAAGATACCATCATCGCGCCAACACTCGCACCCAACGCTACCGTGACGCAGCCTCCCACGGACGGTGCGCGGAGCACGCCCGCGCCCATCACCGTAGCGCCGACGTACTCCACCTTCATACCCACCACGCAGGCGCCGGTGACCAGCGGCCCGACCACAAGCTCGCCCCTCACGATCGCGCCCTCCACGCCGCAGCCGACGACGGCCCTCGTCGAACGGATCATCGATTTCGATACCGTGACCCAACCCACCACGGTGCATTTGAACAGCAGCGACGCCGTGGCCGTGATTCGCACGTCGGACAACCGCACGTTGCATACGCTGTTGGAGCTCGAGAACGCGTGGGCTTACGATAACTGCGCCTACGCGGAGGACGACGGGAACTTGACTGCCCCCAGATCCAACGCGTACAATGTGCGGATAGGCCCGCCCGAGGATGGTGGGGCGCATAAGTACGTCATGGACGCGTTACACGATGATTGCATGCATGGCGTGGGCGACTGCAGCGCCTGCCGCAAGCTCAAACTCTCCTGGTTTTCGGAGGGCGACAAGATAAAGGAAGTGTATCACTACTGCAACGATACCGTAGCGGTGCACCACGTGCCGGCAGATCAACCGGGGATCACTAGAATGTCGTGGTTCGCGTCTCTCTGCGCAAATCTCACCTTGTGGACGCGGAACGTAACCTCGACCGACCCAACCGTGGCGTGCGGACACGGCACGGGCAATCGTTTGCGTGCCGGGTCGACCGGGTGGCAGGTGCACGACACTCTGGCGCGAAGGAGCGAACTGAACAGCAGCGCGCCGCACACCCTGTGCTACCAGTGCGCGAACGTATCCGACATGAGCTGCGGCACGCAGCCCGTGTTGGTCCTAAAAAATTAAGTCAAAGCGCTTTTAACCGCTCAGATGGAACATCTCTCGTGCACCTTTATCGCACAATCTGAAATGGAGGACCTCAAAAAAATTAACCGACTATCGACGAAGGCGCAAGCGCATCTCAACGCGTACACGGACTGCTTGAGACGCATACACCGCCTTTCCGCCAAGCTGCTGCAGCAAAACATCGAAACGACGCAGTTCGCAGACCCGAGTACTCGAAAACGGGGGCGCGCGCTGGTAGATTCGGACGATGAAGAGGACGCATGCACGTTGGACCCGGACGCGTTGCCAAAACCGAATACGCGGGTCGTGCGCATCGACGACGAAGCTGTGGGGCTGTGGCTGATCACGGCGCCTCTGCGCACACTGAGCGACGTGCGGGACCGATCCCTGTGTTTAGTACCGGGAATGGCCATCTCCGTGCGCGTACAAGAGGAGGATGAAACTTTTACAAACGAGCACGCGGTGGTGCAGCAGATTCTTGACGAAAACACGCTACGCGTGGATTGGTACGCGCAAGACGCGGACGACGAGTGGGTCTTAGCCGGCGTCGACCTTGTCGAGCCGGAGTGCGTGCAGGCATATTCCGAGGAGCGCGCCTTGTTTTTGAAACGCGGCGACCAATGGGCCGCTAATTCCACGCGGGCTTTTATGGACACGCGCTACTGGTGGACCAGCGACGAGAACGAGCTGCGTTGCCCGCCGCACGTGTCTTGGGGGTGGCATCGCCGCATGCGGGTCGGCGCCCCTTTGAGCGGTCTGGCCAAGCTTTTCTACGAGCAGTTGCTGCAGCCGGCTCTGTATCGCGGCTTGGAGCTCACCGCGCGCAGCGACAACCTCGATCTGTTCGAGCGGCACGTGGTCGACTTGAACCTGCCCGTGGTGTGGACCGAAGACGCTCACGCGACGGGCACGAAGTGCGGCATGTGCAACAAGTGCAACCTGCGTAACAAATTTGTTGCAAAACTCGTCGGTGACAACGTCGCTGTCGAGTTGATCATGGGCCGCACTTGCGCGCGCGTGTGCGCGTGCGTTTCGGAGTGCGTGGCGCAGTTGAGAGGTCGCGGGTGCTCCCACTGCACAGTCTTGCAATCCGTCGCGAAGCACTACATCTTTGAGCATTTTCGTGACATGGCAATCGAGAAGAATCTTGAGTGCGAGGCCTTGCTAAAACAAAAATTAGTCTGCGATAAGTGCGGTGAAAATAGAACCGCCGAATAGAATGTGGTTGCATGTAACGAACGACCATGAATCCGCGGTGACCATGAATTATTTTCAAGAATGCCCCTACTATCAGTACCCCCAATACATGCCGTATGCCGTGTACCCGGCGTATACGTCCGTCGCGTCGGATCCACCCGTAGATGTGGGTTACGAACATCAGTTCATCGCGGAGGTCGGAGCGATGCGTGCCAGCGTAGAGTCCTTAGAGCGTCTCGCGGATTCGCATCATCGAATATTGCGTATAGCCGCCCTGTACCAGCGAAGGAGGGTCATGTACAAGGCGATGCGTCGTTTCGAGACTCATCGAAATGCTCGCCTGCAGGCCGGCGCACGCCTCAACGCCCTGCAAGCATCAATTATGTGGCGCCGCGGCTCTCTGTCCATTTTTTTTGCAACCTGGTACGCGCGCAAGAACAGCTCGCGCCGCACCCAGCGTTTGGTTCGATCTACAATAATCGCCGCGCGAGATCGTCGTCTTCGCACAATCTGGCGAGCGTGGCGAGGCCTGCAGCCCGATTGGCGGGCGGCGATTCGGTTGGCCAGAATGGTGAACGCGTATCGCGCACTGCGCATGATGGACATCGATGACCGACATGACACGACCACGGAGCTGCAAACCAAGCACGATCAGTTGCAATCGGACCACGCGTTGCTGCAGGATACTCTGGCCCAAAGCGACGCCGTCGTCCAAGACCTGCACGCGAAACGAGACATCCTTGAGAAGAAGCTTAACGTGATAAATAATGTGATTGTCGCCCTGAAGGATAAGTTTGCCTTACACTGCGTGGATTGCGGACGAGTCCTTTACAAAATGCGCGCGCAAAAGGAAACGGAAGAGGTCAACGGAGTGTTGGAACAGTGTTACGATGTGTGGGACGATAACACCCATCGAGACGCCTTGGGCAAAATCACCCTGAGTACCTGGGTGCATAGCGTCCACCAAACTGAATAGACGGGTATAAATAAATTTTAAATGATTTGTGGTCACGCGCGTCACCATGCTGCGTCTCTGCCGCCCGTTCGCGCAGAGCGATTCGCGCGCTAACCTTCCCACGCCCTTCGAGTATGCAATGAACGCATGCTCCCTGGATGATGCGATCGATCGTCACGGGTTCAATTGGAACGCGTACGTCAGTATGACCAACGACACCAGCGGCAGGGCGCTTTTTCAACATAGATTGTCCATCGCGCACGCAATCGAGCTGCGCATTCCCGTGAACCAATTGCGCTTATGCGCGGCGGATGCGGCTAACACCGGACTGACCTTACGCGAATGGGCAACCGCGTACGGGCTTGTCAGACCGCCTCACACGATATGCGCGTGCGACCCTAATACCATGTGCGCAATCACGGGATGGTCGCGCGAGCTGTACAGCGAGCTCTACTTGCAGCGGAGGCGTCACAAAACAACTTTGATTGTATAAATAAATAGATCCAAGGGCATAGGCAAGAAACTATTCCTTAAGGCTCTTAATCATGTCTACCGACATGAGTGGACGAGATGTAAATATGACTGCTGGTAATAACTTGGAAGTATGCAAAGCACTAGCAAATAAATTAAAGACATGCAAAGACGAAAAACGTAGACAAGAGTTTGGTAGTCTATTTGCTAAAGTGTTCGCTGCACTAAAGCAGTTGGAGGAAAAACTCTAATTCCCGTCACTTTCTATTACTTTTTTATTTTTGGCTTGCAGATAGTAAAGCAAAGTAAGAAAAGGCAATTCCTTCGTTTTTTCGACCTTCTGAACACGTGTGTCTAAGCTTGACAGCATGTTTGTAACACCATCTTTTTCGTTCTGTTCCTCTTTTTTGAAGCAAACAAGATACCCGTCCTCTTGCAAAGTGTATCGGTGTCTCACATAAATGAAACCGAACAGATTGCCTGGATGTGTTCCCTTGATTTCAACACACAAGAGGGCCGCAGCTGCGTCGTTGGATTCCAATCTATTGTGCCCTATAAGTCTGTTCTGGGCATCAAAGGTATGCACGCAGCCCACAGTATTCTTGTTAGTATGTTCGAATACAATCTGCATCAAACCATCATAGAGGTCTTCGTGAGGCCACTTTGCACCTTCAACTGTTTTCTTAAGTGCAGTGAAAGCCTGCTTGTCGACAAAATACCAGACCACCTGCATGGCAGCACAACATTTTAATAGTTTGGTAAAGGTGATATCAGGTCATCAGCAAAGTGCACTAACCTGATAATCAGAATCGAATTTGCCGCTTTCAACTTTATCTAACCGCATAGCCTTCTGCCGTATCTGCGGTTGCTCCGCAACCTCCGTCTGCGCTTGCTCCGCAATCTCCGTCTGCGTTTGCTCCGCAACCTTCGTCTTCAAGTGTTGTGTTTTACGTTTATTTGAATTAGCTGCACATCCATCCAATTCGACAGTTTCGTAAACGTGTAAATCTCCATCACTGAAGACCACCAAGTTCAAATTCTTCCGACCCGAAATCGGGGCCTTCACCCAATGGCCAGTAAAATATTTTAAACCAAACTTGACTTTGACCTTATCACAGGTTTCCTTTCCTGTCGACAAGTATGAATCGACTTGATTCACAAATTTCCTGGTTAAAGGGACTTCACTTGCATCTGGAAATTGTACTGGAGTGCTTTCTTCAGCTTCTTGATAAAGCCACCGCAACAATTCCTGTTTAGACATCTTATTTGTTACCTTACTCATGGTGTCTGAAAAGCAGTTGTAACTAAGTTGTGCTAAGCAACAGAAGAAAGGCCTATTTGTAGATTTTTAGAAAGGGTTGGACGGTTGTACTTGGATATAATGCGATCGATCAGACATCACAAACGTCGATCGCGAAGCGAAATCTACGGATCTGCGCGTGCACGTATCTTATTCTATCCAGAATATCAACCCAAAACCAATAAAACACGACGTGTGCCCATCGTGAAATTTTACACGTGGCAGCTCTCCGTCGTCATCGACTCTCAACAAATACTTAACATTTCATTTACTTCGTGAAGAAGAACCGTCTATCAGAAACAACACCGGTATGCGGGACATATCCATGTTTACTCTACCCGGCAGAAATGCCTTTCCTGTGCCTGTCCCTCCTGAACCTGAAAAAAGGAAAAAGTCCGTGTCAGGGGTTGACAATAAAAAGCACAGTAGAAACAGCAATACCCGAACTGAGCTTCAGCGTCAGGAACAGAATACTGATGTTGTTCCTGCACCAAGCACTGTCTCTCTTTCGTCGCAGCTTTCTGATTTACCTGACGTTAACAAAACGTTAGCCGATTCAAGCGTATTGATTGTTTACCCAAAGGGAGAACACCCCTTTCACGCAGAGAATATAAAGCCTAGTGATGGTGCTAAAATGTTGTTTATTTTTGTGCAATCAGCTTTACCCTCAGATGATATAATTAATGCTGACTGGAGAGCAATAAAGAACGAGTCAAAAACAGAAGTTTGGTATTATATGCACGTAATGTTGTTGAATGATGAGAACGTATCCATCGGAAGCAGTACCATCAGAATCGACATCAGAACTGGAAGAAATCCAGGTGAAGATGTACAGATTGAGAAAGGCACATACAATTATAAACATCTTCTTGCACAGACCTTTTTGGCCACCAACTACAAAGATTTACAAAATTATCCGCCCAGCATTTTATTTCTCGAGACTACAAAGGAAGGAATAACGTATCAACGAAGATTAGCAAAATATATCAAACGTGCACGTTCGTCGGAACCCTCATTCAAAGAAGATGTTATGAATCAACTGAAGGGAAAAGAAGGAAGCACGCTCAAAAAGGGATTTTTACAGTTTGTTGAGGACCACAAAAATGAGTTTGAGGAAGAATTTGCGAAGGTGAGCCGCTTTTTCGCTATTTTTTTTCTGCGTTTGGCCTTTGCTGACAGTCGTATTTTCACAATTTTAGAAACGTACGGCAAAGAAGACAGCAACAAGCAAGAAAAAACTGGTGTGTAACTTGTTAGTGCGCACCAATTACTCAGTTAGCCGCTGTTGTTGACAAACCGTGATTGAGGTTCTGCGAAAAGTCTTGCAGGTGTCACCGCTGGTGCAGGCAGTTCCTAAAACCGTCAGTGTAAGTTCCCCGGCAACACAAGTTTTACGGCAAGAGGGAGCTCAGGCTACAATTCATACACCTGTCCAGGCAATGGAATCTTATATGCCACACGGACCAGTTCAGAATATTGCGAACTTGCAGGTGCCACCGCTGGTGCAGGCAGTTCCTAAAACCGTCAGTGTAAGTTCCCCGGCAACACAAGTTTTACGGCAAGAGGGAGCTCAGGCTACAATTCATACACCTGTCCAGGCAATAGAATCCTATATGCCACACGGACCAGTTCAGAATATTGCGAACTTGCAGGTGCCACCGCTGGTGCAGGCAGTTCCTAAAACCGTCAGTGTAAGTTCCCCGGTAACACAAGTTTTACGGCAAGAGGGAGCTCAGGCTACAATTCGTACACCTGTCCAGGCAATGGAATCCTATATGCCACACGGACCAGTTCAGAATATTGCGAACATGAGATCTGCTGCAGAAATGGTTCCGAGAGACTCTCAGACTGATATCAAGCTGAATATATACAAGGAACATTTTTCAAATATCGCTCCTGAAGATGTGTCCGAGATTCTAAACCACATTTTCAAGATTAAAGGAGTTCAGGTATGGCAGGGAGAGCTTGAACAGGAAAAAAACCGTAAGGCAGAGTACTTCCAGGCGAGAAGAAAATTCGAGCAAGAACGTCAAAAAGAAGCCCTTGCAAACTCGGCGCCCCACTCTTTGCCCTCAAACGCTGACCCTGAGTGTGAAATAATTGAGCCTCCGCATGAATGAAGAAAGTAACCTTCATGAGAGTAACTTTGGGACAAGTTTATTTTACTGTATGTATTCCTTAATATGTGTAAGTACTTTACTGTGTTTGTTCTGTTGTCCAGTTACAGCAACAATTGAAACTGTCTCACTGCCTTTCTGTTATGTGCTTCTTTATATATTTCCCAATCTCACAAGCCTTCCTGACAACTGCGTTTGCCTCTTCGTATCCTCGTATTTCTGTGTGCGACCTCAATGTGTGCAAAGTTACCTTCGGTGTAGTATGAGATATATCAAAACTCTTTAAATTACGACTTTGCTTTTGTCTTTTGCTGGACCTTGAAAATACAACCCGCCAACTTAGTGTTATCACAGATATCTCTGTGACGTTCAAGTTTTTTCCTAAAATCGATACCGCATAAACTCTCGCAATTGCGAGCCACGGGTGGTCGCCCCACTAGTCTGCCAACCACCCCTCCGAATAAATTTCCAGGTTTTTTTCACTCCCTTAGCCCCCCCCCCATCGTTCAAGTTACCCAATGGTACCTATTTCACCCCTGTGCACCGAAATATTGTAAGAAGCCTGGATTTAGTGACCCATTGAATCACTAAACCTAGGCGTAGTGACTCAATACAGCTAAGTCACTACGCTTGGGCTGCCCACCAGAATATAAGGGCGAACCGTCAAAGAGATTAACTAAAAAACCTTACTTTTTCTCTGTCATCGGACTTCCGGGAGCAGCTCCACCGAGCTCGTGTCGGAACAGTTTCACCGTCACAATTATTTTGGCACGCTCATGTGAAACTTTATAACTCATACATCACAATATAGGGTGCGATGACGACCACACAAACAAACACCGTTGCGACGGCCGCGCAGAATAAAAACGCCTGCATCTCTTCCACAGATACCCGCGCCGCCGACGAATCCAGGTGCGCTTGATTGTAAATAAATTCTGCGCGCCTCATTGCGACTGGCTGATGAAGGCTCGGATACAGGGACCCCTACGCGTGCAACATGAAACGCAAGCGGAACTACAGCGCTTACACCAGGGTGATGACGGCGTACGACCGCGCCTACAGCGCTTTCAGATCGGCGTGCTGCCTCAGATGCCCTATGTGCAAAAAGGAGATTGGCAAACATTTGCCTTTGACCGAATTCCAAAAATCGCACCCTCGGCTGCAGTTCTGCGCGCCGCTCGACGGCAGCGTCGGGTGCAGCCATTTGTCGTCTCCGCTCGACGGTAATGGCGCCACCTCCCAATTTACGGGCAAACATGTCATGACGCCCTTCTGCGCCTTCTGTTTTAAATTCAGCGACAAGGATTGCGAGATCGTGGAGAACCATGCCAAATCTCACTGCCTGCGGAATCCCGACAAGAACGACTTTCCGACGATCGAACACCTGCACCGATTGATCTCCTCACAAATCGACGACGCTGTACGCGAGGAATCGGATAAGCCGACAAAGTCGATGATCGCCATGTTCAAAAGGAGCACGCCGTATTGCGAAACTTTGGATCTGCTGAAGAAATCGTGACACGATGGTGCATGGTGCACAGTGCGGTGTATAAATACATTTTTGGCTTAAGGAATATTGTACAAGCAAAATGAGCGTCCAACTGTGCATGCCCATTTCGGAAAATATAAAGAAACGTCTTGATGAAATAAAAAACACTGTAAATGGTCACCAGTTTGACCCAGCTCGTAGAGAATTAGTCGACACTACATTGATAGTTTTAGATTCTTTAAAAGAAGACAACGACTCAAACGACAAAGATTTAATTATGATCATGAATGTGTTGTGTCATCGCTTGCAAACGGCGTATCCTCGGATCAATATGGCTCTCTTAAATGATGATGTACTGAAAAAGCAAATGGATTTTATCAAAATTAGGTTTCCGATATTTGATGACGTGTTTAACGCGGATGCTTGGAACGTTACCAATTCAGAGCCAAAAAATACCAAAACGCTGGAAATGAAATTACAGGCCTTGTTCGATAAATTGCAGCATGTTATGAATTATATCGATCATATTGATTCCGGTCATAGTACTCTAATAAATCATATATTCAGTATCTTGTCCGAACAATTATATGTAATTGATCAAAAAAATGTAAATGTTTTGGATGCCATCGACAAAGTTTTGTGTCATTGCTTGCAAACGGCGTATCCTTTGGCTCTTGATTCAAGTTATCGCTTAGAAGTACATATTCTTCAAAATTATATAAATTTAATCAATCACAAAGTACCTTCATTGGCATATGCGTTTGATGCGGATATGTGGAGTCCTCCCACAGATAGCACACCAGAAACATCACCAGTACATCCAGAGACGAGTACGAACATAATGCTGTCAGAAATAGCCACAGTCGACAAAATCGATAGCCTTCTATCTATTTTGGACAAGTACAACATGTGGACCTTTTTAGATATCGACAGGAATTTATTTCATATTGTGTACATTACAGACCGCAGAACAAAATTGTCTACTATAGAGGATCCGGAGCTGGCCAAAGCATTTGCCACTGAGTTAGAGCAGCACGCGATCAACATATTGCGTGCAAGATTTGATACGAATGATACCTCGCTTAAAATAGATGATTCACATAAAATATTACCTTTGACGGCAAACTTGTTGGATAAGCAAGCTACGGTTACAGCAGTGGATGATAACGACGACTTAAATTATATATTTGATTTTATAGATAAAATGCAAACAGATTTCGATTTAGATGAATTTATAGGATCCTTTTTGAAAAAACTGTTAAAAAAGGAGTTTAATAATTCTTTATTCCAACCTGAAGAACGGGAAAAAGCGTTAGAGACGTTTTTAAGACTTCTGAAGTATATAGTAATTCCGAAGGAAGATTATGTGACGAAAAAAGACAGAGAATTACTAAAAGAAAAGTTATCAAACTCTTATATTTTTTACTATCAAGTCATCATGCCGAGGATGTGTCTTGCACGAATTATGGCATCTGAAACTGTGAGACATGCGATGTTCTGTGATGAGCATTTAAATAAGCAAGTAATGGAGCTGCAGAACAAATTAGATACAGATAAATCACAGCCAGAAGAGGTTGAAGGTCTTTTTGAGTACTTCGTCCAAAATAATGTCAATTATGCAGAACAATATGGAAAATACGATTTTACGGCTGAAGAAATCGGAGAAGCCAAATTTACACGTAAAAAATTAAAAGAAGCGCATGAAAAACTTTGCGAGATTGCAAGAAAAAATGGTTGGTTAAATATGAATAGTGTATTCAACAATGAGGATTTATTTAGAGAAGCTGTAAATGAGTTAAAAGAAAAAGATAAAAAAATATCGAACGAAATGATAGCATATATACTACAGCACCGTAGATTATTTCTAAATTGCACTACATTTGGAAAAGGGAAAGGAAAAATAACAGAATCCAAAATGCCGTTGGAAAACTTTGAGACATCCATCAGGATATGGTAAAGTGCAACACATGAATATTAAAAGTTTGGGACCACCGCTAGTTTTAAATGCAGAAAGAATTAAAAAATTGACGAATACATCGTCACCCGTTGGGTGCCTCAATAAGGGAACAACTTGAGCTTGCGAGTTTGGAATCGGAAGTAACTTTTGTGATTGGTCTCGTGCCCAGCTCAAACATTTTCTCAGCGTACATGTCTGTTTGTAACTTATATCCGCATTTGTTACAGATTCGTGTATATTTAGTGATCATTGCATAATAAATAACTCAAACTTTGCCACATGCAGGTAAAACAAAACGTAAAGCGTAAAATACGCACCTTAGGGATGTGGGATCTTGTACTGCCCGTAGCCACATTTTGTGCGCACGTATGCTCGCTCGCTCGCTCGCTACGCTCGCAAGACTGCGTACCGAGATGTCTGTATAGTATAAATACACAACGGAAGTACCTTAAATATAAACATATCATTACCCCTCGGCATAATGTCTATTGTAACATCTTTTCACGAATTCCACATGGCCAAACATGATAGAGACAGTAAATCAAATGAAGAAGGAGACAAACATAAAAAGTCCCGAACATTATGTGATGTTGAAAAAGACTTAGATGAAATTATTGATAAAGAAAAATTCTCATCTTGGTTTAATAAATCACTTGCAGAAATTCATTTTCCGTACGGGACACCTATACCTTGCAACTTACAAAAATCACTTATTTCAGATTATCTTCAGCTACAAAAACTCGAAGAGTTTTTAAACCCGTTAATTGAGGCTATAGATCAAGACAATAAACTCATAAATTTCGTGCAAGACGACTTTGCGTATTGGATATACTTTTCACGTAGAAAACACAATTTTGGAGATTCTCAAAAAATAGTTGTCAAAGGCCATTCACAGGGTGGTAAACCGTTTATATCTGATGAAAAGGGAACACACGTTATGTTTGACGACAATGCCAATATCAGTTATACATCTCCTTATGACGGAGAAACAATAATTATATCGTCGATTTGTGAAACGCCGGACAAACTGGTAGCACTTCACTTGTGTCGCATGATCTTTTATTTTTGTCGCACCATGCGACATATCAATTATATTCTGGGGCGACAAAACTGAGTACGGGACTCATTATTGTCGCAGTGCGACAAACAGTGAGTGCGGGGCTGATTATTGTCGCAGCGACACAAAGAAGACTATATTTTTGAACTGAATCTACAAAACTTATACAAAAGATTATGGAGTATACCATATCACAGTTTACGGAAGAAAAGAAACAATTTGACAAGCTAGCATATGCAAATTAACTAACAATTGGCAGGGAAATGTGCTCACGTTAGCACAGCATGCACTATTTTCTACTCTATTTTAATTACATAACTATGCTTATACATCTTAACAATAAATGTGCAGTGCATACTGTTATTAAGTCAGGTACAAACAAAACAAATCCTATAAAAGATTGACTTCTAAGTTCTAAAATCTAAAGGCTAAGCAGGTTGCTGGATACAGCAACATGCAATTCGCCAGCGATAAAGGTGAACCTGAATTACCTGCACACAGCGAATGCGAAAACGTCAGAACGAAGTGAAAAAATATTGCAATCATCACAAAAACACGCAGGCAAATACGCATTGGAAGCCAATAAGCAAAATAATTCAACACTCTTCACAATTTCCACACCGTAACATGCGTCTCGCCAACGAGCATGAGATATTTGAAATACCTGCACACGGTAATCGCAAACAGGTCAGAAATAAAATGAATAACAAAACCAAACGTACACGCAACGACCAACAGCACACATGCGAAACAGGCGTTCAGGAATGCGAAACAGGCGTTCAGGAATGCGAAACAAACGTGCAGGAGTGCGGCGAAACAGGAAAACGTGAAAAGTATCCTGCAAAATTACGGAGGGAAAAGTCAGTGAGAGAGGTGGGGCTCGAACCCACGCTGCACAAACTGAGCAGACATCGCCCTCGAAAAATAGACTCACCACAGGAGAAACAGAACGAATACAAAACAGAAGCTCGAAAACCAAAAGTAAATTCCTGCAAAATATCAGTCAGTGAATGCTTGCGACAACATCAAAACGACGGGCAGCGGCACAGCCCGTCAGCCGGCCTACAAGAATGCCGCCAGCAATACCCGAATGTTGCTGGGGGCGTCACACATATAGCAAAAACGAACGCGACCTGTAGAACAATGAAACACAACTCTGCAAGGATGTTAGGATATACCGGAAATTAGTTAGTATGAAGGGAAAAAATACATGCAGCAGTACAAAGCAGGTCACAGCAAAAAACATTGTGAGGTGCGCCGCTAAACGAAAGGGTCAAGAATGAATGTGAGAGTCAACATCGAGATATCTCATATGTGAAATCAGCCAGCCGCGGCCCGCGTGGGTCTCACCGGTGAACCGATTTCGCCATGACATGACATGCGTTGCCATGTCATGTAGTCACACAGTCGAGTGGGATTCCATTGTTCCCCTTCTGTCCCATTTTACACCTGTTCTCGACAGGTGTAAAATGGGACAGTAGCAGTAGGGGACGGTACAGTATGGTTTCGGGTACTGTATGGCATTCAACTGTGACACTGTAATCTTCGTCGCAAACGCATGCCATGTCAGCATGTCTGCCAGGTGAATTTTTTTTGTCGTGTCGCAAACCCATGCCATGTCAGCATGTTGCGAAAGTCTGGAACCAGTCGCATCGCATTTGTCGCGAGGGAGGCACACTTAAGGGCTTTTTGTGGTGCAGTTTTTTAATTTACCAATATATAAATCGAAACTGATCGCGTCTCTGATTGGCTTATCCATCGTCTGCAAAACCATCTCGTTTTTGTCGTGTGATCCCTTTCCCTTGTCGTCCCATATTCATGGTGCCTATCTCAGGCGCTCGCACTTCTTATTGGCGGTTATGGGCGATCAGTCCAAAACATCTCATGTAAAACACCCTGAAATCTGTAGCACGTGCGCCTTCTATAATTATACAAAAAAACGTGCTCCTTGTACGTGCACAGTCAGCTTATGGTATTTCGCGTGTGACCCATATTCATGGAGTTTATCTAATCTCATGGCTCCTCTGATTGGCGATCAGTCGGAAATATCTTTTATACGCCATCTGAAATCTGTCGCGCTGATAACTTCTGCATGAATATCCATAATTCGATACTACGCCCAGGAATATTCTATGCGTCTCTGATTGGCGGCAATGCTCCACCGATTTGTATAACTCTCCTGCTTGCCATCTTAAGGTGACCGGTGTGGACTGCAATATAATTATATATGGGCGGTTACTCCCGATCTGACAGGGAAATCACACTGTTTCCGTAAAAAAGGGCCCCAAAGGTGGACAGTTCTGGTAGTATGGTGTGCGTCGATGTCACTTTTTCCAGGAAAACCTGTTTCGCTCCTATAAGGGAAACGCAGGACCTTGCAGCTTTTTTTTGAAAAAGCTGCGAACCGTCGGTGTATAATGTTGAGTATAATCGGATCTGTTTGCGACACGACAAAAAAAATACACCTCGCGACACAAAAAAGGCGCTTCCGGACAAACTAAGCAAAAAACATTTGCATCATTGTAACATCTATGACATCGCTCTAGATGAAACCTATTTTGTGAACAAATTGACAGAACATACAAAGTATGTACACCTAGATATAAACGGAACGATGATTCCGACCGATTCAGTCGATCGTGACAAAGCCGACGCAATAAAACAATTTAGGAAAGCATACGATCAAAGTGATGAAAAAATGAAAAATTAGCGGATATGTCCGAAGAAAAGCTTAATAAAAAAATAGAAACATTCAAAACCGGCATCCAACCAGCTGTGATGAAATTGTTCGAAAAAGCCCTCCAAAGAAATATCAAAATTATATTGCGAACATTTGGACACGACACGCAATCCGTACGAAACGAATTATTACGCAAAGGATACGAATCACATATTTCCGATAAGCTATATGCCGTATTCCGCGATATGAAATATATTAAATTTGTACCGGTCAAATTTGATGACGTCGCTAAGCAAAAAAAACTAAAATTTGTCCGAGATGAAGTGGACAGTTTGGTAAAAGTGCAAACTGTTGTACAGGTATTACTCGAACGAGAAATAAACGCTCGGTATCGAGAGCAACAGATTGAAAGAATGGCATCACATGCCATTCTTTTGGCCAAGTTTGAAAAAATGTTTGGAAACGAATTTGTGGAAGAGGAATTTTGTCAAATCATAGAAATCCCGGAATCGGATAAAAAAGTCAAACATACAATACAAGGTGAAATGTCAATCAGCTATTATCTGTACGAAGATGATAATATAGATAATACACCACCTACTATAGAACATGTAAAAACTAAAACCTTAGAAGGAAACGATTTGAGTTCGGGGCAAGACGTACTTCTTGTTACTCTTAAAAATACTGATCAAGAGACTTTGTTCTTTCATTGGAGAGAGGGAGACTCGCAAGAATCTGTGTATAATTTCTTGACATTCGCCGAACGGATGCATCAAGTATCGGAATATGGTTTAGGATTACATATTGATTCGGTGAGCCTTATTTTCAACTATAAAGAAGAAGAACCAATTTGTGTCGTGTATAAGATGGAACCATTCACAAAAGTCGACTGGGAAAATGAAAACCAACAAGAGATAGTCGTATATTTACAAGAAATAACTCCAAGACGTATGCAGCTGTGCAATTTAGACGCAATTAGCCAGCATGTCAGCTATGATTTAAAAAATATCGTTCGGGACTTCGAAGGTAAATATAAGTTTGTGACATGGTTATGAATATAGGATTAAAATTATGATAAGAAATTTATGTTGTTTGTCTATTGTAAGGTTTATTTATACTTACGCAGATTTTTCCAAATATGATGTTTTTATTGCTAAGGACAAAAAACTTTATCTTAAGGTTTTAAAGGAGGAGCAAAAATTTGTTCAAGCGCAAAAAGAGGAGGATTCCGATTATTTTTAAATTGCACTACATTGGAAAAGGGAAAAAAAGATGACAGAATCCAAAATGCCGTTGGAAAACTTTGAGACATCCATCAGGATATGGTAAAGTGCAACACATGAATATTAAAAGTTTGGGACCACCGCTAGTTTTAAATGCAGAAAGAATTAAAAAATTGACGAATACATCGTCACCCGTTGGGTGCCTCAATAAGGGAACAACTTGAGCTTGCGAGTTTGGAATCGGAAGTAACTTTTGTGATTGGTCTCGTGCCCGGCTCGAACATTTTCTCAGCGTACATGTCTGTTTGTAACTTATATCCGCATTAGCGAATAATCTGGATGTTACAGATTCGTGTATATTTAGTGATCATTGCATAATAAATAACTCAAACTTTGCCACATGAAGGTAAAACAAAACGTAAAGCGTAAAATACGCACCTTAGGGATGTGGAATCTTGTGCTGCCCGTAGCCTCATTTCGTGCGCACGTACGCTCGCTCGCTCGCTCGCAACGCTCGCAAAGCTGACACAAAAACAAGGGCACTCACCGGCGGAAATGAGCTGCTCCAAAATCTGGGCGGTGCTCGCCAACGTCTCCGCGTCTTGCATGAACTGGGACGGGTCGGGAGACTCAGCCAAAGAGGCGACGGTGGCGCTGAGGATCTGTGTTACGGCTTCGCCCGAAACGAAGGGGGGCGAGGCGGGACCGGGCACAGCCGGGTAACCGGCGTACAAAGAGAAGCTAGGAGCAACGGTGTGCAGCTCTGTGGTGGACACGCCGCTGTACGCCGCCTGCAGCGCCGATGCGATCTGCCGCACCCCTTGTACGTTGTCCTCGTCCACGCCGTCAGCGGTGTAGTCGTTCAGGGTGGTGCTCTGGTGCACCTCGACGCCTCCCGTATGCAAGCCCAAAATCCGCGAGCGTTCGATCGTGTTCTTCATGTCGCTCTCCATTTGTGTTAGGGTCGCGTTCCTGGTGGCGTTGGACTGCAGCAAGTCCATACGCTGCGGATCGTTGTAAGTGACCGACGCGTTCACCACCACGTCGTAGAGGCTAGACACGAAAACGCTGCTTTGCGTTAAGCGGCGGCGGCTTCCTGCGGACGCCGTGATCGCTCGATAGTTGTGAATGATCACCTGATTGGGCGTCACATTCTCCTGCGTGGAGGCGATCTCCGTGCGTACGTTGTCCAAGAAGGCCGTGACCATCACATGGTCCGCCTCGTTAAAGAAGACGTTCTCGTAAACGTGCTCGCTGATCACCTCGTCACCGATGATGTCGTAGGTGGCGTTGACGATGGCGACGGAAGCGCGGTTCCCGTTCTCGGTCACGACCATCTCGGACGCCTGCTCGGTGGCGTGCGTCACGCTGCGCAGGAACTCCTGGGCGAAGGTCTCGTTCGTCATGAGACGCCGTCGGAGCGTCACCACCGGGTCGCCCTGAAATCTCGTCGCGCCGACGACGGTGGTGCGCACGCCCGGCTGCGTCGGTGAGACGGTTGGCGAGTGCGTGGGCGCGATGGTGGTGGGAGAAGCGGAGGGCGCCTGGGTGAAGGGCGATCCGGTCGGCGCCTTGGAGGGCACGTTGGTGATGGGCGACCTAGTGGGGGTGGTCGTGGGCGACTCGGTGGGCTGCCTGGTGGTGGGACTCGCGCTGGGCGACGCGGTGGGCTGCTTGGTGGTGGGGCTTGCGCTGGGTGACGCGGTGGGGGTCTTGGACGTGGGCGATTGGGAGGGCGAGGCGGTGGGCGTCCTCGTCGTGGGGCTTGCGCTGGGCGAGGCGGTGGGTGTGTTGGACGTGGGCGACTGAGATGGTGAGGCGGTGGGCGTTTTTGTGGTGGGCGACGCGCTCGGAGAGACGGTGGGCGTCCTGGAAGTTGGCGAGGCCGAGGGCGAGTGGGTGGGCGCGTCCGTGGTGGGACTGACAGTCGGAGACGCCGTGGGGGCCGTCGGGCTCGCGCTGGGGAAGGAGGTTGTGGGCGCGGCGGTCGGCGGGGGGCACGGCGGCGGTGGCGGAGGGGCGACGGCGGCGGCGCGGGCGGGGGGCTGCGCTCGTGCGTGACCGAATAGGTGTACCGCTGCGGGTCGCGGAAGTGCGACAGGTCGGTGTGACGGAAGCACGGGCAGTACAGTCGGTAGTCGATGTCGAAGGGGTCCCCGTGCTGCGTCACGAGCTGCACCGTGGTGGACGAGGCTCGACAGTTGGCGCTGTACAGGGCTAAGCACTGATCCACGTTGAGCACCGGCCCGTAGCAGCCCAGCGTGTAGGGCGCTCGGGGCGTGGTGTGGTAGTGGTAGACGTACAGATCGCCGTACCGCTCTCGCGCGTTGTGCTCGGGATCCACCACGGCCCCGTTGGGCGGAGAATCGGGCGTGTGGGTGCCGTGGTACGCCGGGGAGGCGTCGTCCGGCATCTCGAAGGTCGTCTCCCCGTCGCGCCCCTCGTCGCAGCGCCAGCCCACCTGCGCGCTGACGTACACGCACGCGTGCGTGTGGTACCCCGCGGTGAAGGTGCCCAAAGGGTACAGTGGGAAGTATCCGCCCATGGAGTAGGGCCCGGTCGACACGGGGCCGTAGTGGCCGTTGCACGCGTCGTAGCTGCCCGCCTGCAGGTGCGTCTCCATCGCGTACACGCCGCGTCCGTCCAGGGCGTAAGCCACCAGCGCGTGCTCCAAGGAGGGAGGGTAAGTGGCGCAGGCGCTCTGGGAGTGCAGCTCGTAGAAGGTGTCCGCGCTTGTGTACCCGGAGTACACTCGGCCGTCGCAGGCGTCCAGCGTGGAGGCGTCCCCGCTGCAGGCGCGGGTGGCCTCGCTGTCGCAGGTGAGCACGTCGATGCCGGCGGTGCAGCGGTGCGTTGCGGAGCTGCTCGGGCAACTCACCGACACGCCCCCCTGGAAGGGGCCCCGCATGGCCACGCCGTCCACCGTGTACGCCACCGTGCCGTGCAAGGAGATGGCGTGCGGCGCGGTAGTCACCTGGCGCACGGTGATGGCCACGCACTTGGCCCTGGCGGTCGAGAGGGCGCTCGTGGGCACCTCGGTGGAGCTCGGGCACAGGTTGCTGCGCAGCGTGCCCGTGTGGATTCCCGTCAGGGCGTCGTAGCTGAGCCCGGTGCGGTCCACGTAGGACCCGACGGTGGAGCACTGGCCCACGGAGGCGCCCGCGCACCCATCCGCCTCCATGGTGACCAGCTGGCTCTGCGCGGCGCGCTGCGTGTTGCTGCGCGTGACCAGCTCGTAGTACGCCTGAGGGTCCTCCACGGTGTCCCCGTAGGAGCACAGCGGGTCCTCCACACACCCGCTCTGCGTGCGGTGCTGGGAGCAGTGGCCCACGGTCTCCTGGTCGAACTGCGTCGCGGCCACGCAGGTGGGTATGTTGTAGGTCTGCGCGTTGGGGTCCGCGTACGGCAAAGGCTCGGGCACGTAGATCACCTCGTAGGCGCTAAGGTCATCCTCACCGCGCCCCAGCGACCGGTCCGGCATAGTGACCTCGCCGGACAGGTAGTCCACGGACCCCAGAAGCGGCCTGCCGCCCACGGCGTGCGCACCGGGCACGTCCGCGACTAGGGTCCCGTTGGCCAGGTCCACGGTCGCGTCGAAGGCGTAGGACTGGAGAGCGTACCCGCCCACGCGCCCGCGGTACACCTGCGTGACGGGCTGCGTCACACGAGCATTGGTCGGGTCCACCAAGTCCGGCTCGCGACCGTTGATGAAGGTGAGCGCGGCCACTCTTTCCCCGCTCAGCATGGGCATACGGGTGGAGTGCAGAAACTCCGGGATCCACGGATTGACATCGAAGGTGCCGTCGGTGCGATTGCGCACGTGGGCGACCAGCAGGTGAAGCCCGGCGCCGTCCTCGCTGTCGCGGTCCAGCCGAGCCCTCGCGGCGCCTTCCGTGATGCGGGCGGAGCGGTCCGTACCTTCCCCGGGCAGGCGCAGCCCTCTGGGACCGACGTAGATGTGCGAGTCGTAAATCACGTTTTGCGAGCGGCGCATGATGTCCATGCGCACGCGGGCTGCTATGCCAGCCGGGTGGGTGCGGTTGTGACGCGTTGGGTCGGCGCGCAGAACCGCCACGATGATGGAATCCTCGGCGTCCGGCTCCTCCCCGTCTCCCGTCCAACCCCCGGTGAAATCCGCGGTGGGGTAACACGGGGATGCCCCGCTTCCGTCGGAAACGCGGCGGGCGCTAACGGAGAGCATAGCGTCTTTGGAACGCACGAACACCCCGTACAACGGTCGGTCTCCCTCGACCAAGATTTCCACCTCGTTTAGCGCGTCCGGCGAGGGAATCACGCCCTCGAGAAGCAGCGACCCGTCATCACCGAAGACGGCGTACTCGGTGTCGGGTTCCTTGTGCGCCACAATGCGCAGCCGCAGGGACTCGCCCGGAGCGAGCAGGGTAGCGCAGCCTAGCTCGGTTCCGCGCGCGTGCAGGAGCACCGCATCCCTGGGCTCGATGACGGTCACGGGTAGATCGCTGTAGGCGTAGATCACGTCCGCCGGCAGCGTGTCGACCACACTCGGCTCCAACGAGGCAATCTCGACCCCGGTCTCGCCGTGAAGCGTGCGCGGGTAGTTGGACATTTGAATCATCTGCATGGGCGGGTCGCTGGCGCTGCGCGCCGCCCCGAAGCGGTCCACCAGCGGCGCCGGTCCCAAGGGGGCGTCAGGCGGAGGGGGCGCATCGACGCGGCCGGGACGGGCGCACACGGCGTGCGTGTACTGCGCCTCGCACGGCACCGCCCGCAGTACGACCTTGCGATTGTCGCCGCCGGTGACATTGGCGTACCACATCGCTTCTGCGTCCGCCGGCGTCGCCCCGTGCAGCTCCAACGCGGCGCAGGCGTGAGCCACGCTGGCGTTCGCCTCGAGATGCCACAGGGTGGGTTGGTCTCGCAGCAGCCGGTCGAAATCCTCGTTCTGCGTCGTCCAACCGGCAACGTCCGCGTCCCATTCAAGATCCACGGGCATCGGCGGCAGCGTGGGCGGCGCCTCGTCTTCCGGATCCTGGCCGAGCACCAGATCCAGCTCGACAATGTCTTGGGTGCTCACCTCGCCCGCGTCGAGCATGTTGACGAGGTTCTTAAAGAGCGGGTGCTGGGAATTGCTGTTGGCGCTCTCGGAGAAGGAGGCCCGGTAAGCCGCTCGCAGTTTCTCGGCAAAGCGCTCCGCCTCCACCCGATCCAGGTCGGGCACGTACAGCAAGGTCGAATCCAGCTCGGCGCAGCGCTCGCGCAATCGTTCGGTCGACCAGGACCCGTGGCGACTGAGGGTGTGCTCAAAGTGCACGCACATCACCTCTTCGGAGTCGTCCCGCAGACTCAGGCGCCTGAAGTTGCCGCAGCTGTAGGTGCTCTGCGCTCCGGTGATGTAGAAGGTCGCCCCCAAGGCACGCCTGGCTTCGCAGGCGCGCTCCAGGTGCACCTCCCGGGTGTTCTGCACCGCGACGCTCGCGTCGGAGGTCATCATCAGGGCGTAACGCACTTGGTGCGTGTGCCGTAGCGGCGAAAAGTGGGAGTCGAACACGTACGCCACGTGGTAATCGTCGGTTTGCTGCCCGGCCACGAGCGTGTTACGCAGCACCCGCGCCGTACCGTCGGTCCGGTCCACCTGCAGTCGGATCCTGCCGCCGGCCGCCGCATTTTCGCTCGGGGCGTTCAGAGGCATGGGCACCGCTGCGGACGCGTCCTCGCCGTACTCGATCGCCTGGATGCCGCCCGTGGCCGTGTACACCACGCCCACGCTGTACAACGGCGGAGAGGCCATGCTCATCGCCCGTGGTCCGTCGGGGAAGAGCAAGGCGCGAAGCACGCCATCTCCGCTGACCTGCGCGTCCAGCTGCAGCCCTACGGCGTCCCCCTCGAAAGCCAGGGAGTTGCCCCCAATAACCGCCACCTCCTGCGTGGACGCGTCGCCGTCGTAAAGCACCGCCTTCGCGTGGGAGCTGATAGGGCCCCCGTCCGCGGTGATCCATTGCGGCGGGTCGTTGCTCACGGCCTGCATCACAAGGTTGTCCGCGTCGCACTGGCAACCGTAAGCGGCAAACTCCGTCACCGAGTAGCTGGGGGCCACCGCCCGATCGGTGATCGTGAGCTTGAGCTCCACCACACGACTCTCCACCGTCACGCTCGCGTGAGAGGGCGCGCCATCTTGGTACGACTGCTCGTGCAGCACCTCCCAAACCCCGCTCGCGTACCCCCGAGCCTCCAGGCGCCAACGGGTGGGCACCAAGGTGTCCGCCTTGAAACCCACGCGCGCGTGGGTCACCAGGGAGCCGCCGGCGGGCATGGTGAGCACGATGCTGCCGCCCGCCACCACGAAAACAGGCATCCCGCTGAGGGTCCGCGACGAGTCAATCTCCGGGCCGAACAGCCGAAGCCCCGCCACGTGAGCGGTGGTGCGTTCCGAGGCGCTCTTGAAAGTCACCCGCCACGCTTTGGCCGTGACGGACTGCTGCGCGCCCACGAGCATCACCGTACGGCCCAGGTCGGGCGCCTCGGGGCCCAAAAGCTCGCGCTCGCGACCGGCTACGCCCTCATCCCGCAGCATGTACGGCGTCCAGTAACCGTCCGGGTCCGTCAACGATTGTGTGTAGTGCACCCGCAGGTCCTTCACGAGCACCTCCGTGTCCAGCTGCAGCTCGATACGCGAAATGGCGGTCTCGTCCGCGAACTCGTACACGATCGCCGCGCTGTCGGCAGTCTCGTCCACCTGAAGCGTGACGTTTCCGCCGGATCCGGGCGTCAGAAGATCTGCCACGTCCGCGCAGGAGCCGAGCACGTACACCCGATCCCCGCTCTGGCCTTCGCTCAGGTCGCAGCGGGACAGCGAGGTAGCGCCGTGCACTGGTATGGGGTCCGCGCCCATGTACTCGGACGCGTCCACCGCGGCCGCGCCGGTGTACGAGAGCAAAAGCTTCTTCTCCACGTCCGCGCTGACCGTATCCACGGCCAAGGTGGCATTGAGATCCCGTTCGCAGTGGGCGTACGGCGAGTGCGCGCGCGGCTCGCCCAGTCGGAAGCGAAGCGGTCGGTGACTGCCGGCGGGATGCAGCTCCCACTCCTCAGCGTACAGCTTGGCATACTGCGTCCAATACACCCCGCCGTGCGAGTAGTGCACGCGGAGCGCGCGAGGCGCCGCACCCACCACGGTGTCGTACGCGAACTGCACGTACGAGGGCACGGGGGCGTTTTTGGGAAAGGTGTAGTTTAGCAAGATGGGAAAGTTGGCGCGCTCGTACGTCACGGATGTCCCGTGGGCGGAGGGATCCGTGCGGTACTGGTCTTCGGGCGAGTTGGTCCCGTCGTGCAGCACCAACGGGTCGCTGGAAGTGAGGTTACTGGGGAAGCGAGTGGACTCGGGCTGCATCACCAGCAGGTTGGCGTCCAAGAAGCTGGCCTCCATCAGTTCCAAGTTGCCGATGTGGTCCAAAGTGTCCTCGATCTCGATGGACCAGTGACGCACGCCCCGCAAGTTCTTATAGTTCAAAGGCACGCTGAGCGGTTTGTTGTGGTTGGTGTCGTCCTCACCCATGTGAAGGGGTCGACCGTGCTCGGTCCAGGTCGGGTACACGTCGTCCTTTGCAACGATGGTTGACGCCCCGTACAAGGCCCACTCCTGTAGCCGCAGGTCCCCGTTGTACAGGGTATCCCGTATCGTCAGGGTAAATTCCGCGCAGGCGATGTCGTCCGCCACCAGGTACTCGGTGGCACGCCAGGTGTACCACTCGTCCTGCCCGGCGTTGTCCCGGTGATGCAGTGATCTCACTACGTCCGCAGCGGTGTTCTCGCAGTCTCGCGCGGACACGGTCCAAGAAGAAGGCGTGCGCCATTGCGCGGTGCCGCCCGGTGGGTGCAGCTCGTAGTAAACCAAGTACACCCGCTCGGGCAGCGCCAGGGTGATGTTGTAGTGCCGGAAAGGCGAGGTCTCGAGCTGGTATGCCCGGTAGTCGTACTGCGTGTACCCGCGGCCGTCGTTCATGTCCGCATGATCAAAGAGGCGGTACGGCGCGTGGGAAGCGTAATGCCCCGGCCGTCGGCTCTGATCCGCACCCTCCACGATGATGGCGTACGCCCCGTTGCCGTAGGACTGGTTGGCCACCTGCAGATCCACGCGGTACGGCGTGGTGCCGTAGTTGACGTTGCTGCCAGCGTCCGTCGCGCGCGGACTCGGTAACGTCTTGGGCTGGCCGTCCATGGTCGCCACCACCGACCCCGACGCCACCGCTTCGTCCGTGAAACCCACGGGCGGGTAGCGACGGGCCAAAGGCTCGTGCGTGCCTTTGCGTCGCAGAGGCACGCTGAGATTGCCGCTGGCGTAGAAGATGCGCATGCCGGTCATGTCGTAGCCGTTGTCGTTACCGGCCCACACTGCGGCGGTAGGGGCGACAGGCTCAGTGAAGGTGTGAACGATGGACGATCCGGGGCACGTCATCTGCACGCTCTGCAGGTTGTTGACGTTGTAGACGCCGTCCGTGGCCCAATAATCTCCACCCATCACCAATTTATGACCAAAGAGTCGGACTGCGTCCGCCACGTAATTTCCCTGATTATTGACAATAGGACCGACCAAACATTGATCGTTGTGCGCAAAACCAAATCCTTGCCAAACGTTGCCTGCATAATGCGCCTTTCCAAAATTGCAAATTTTATAGGTGCTCTGCGCGCTCGTCGGTGTTATCCACACGCCCGCTTTGGCGTCTTCCAGTGCGGTGGTGTATTGCGTCGGGTACCGTGCAATCTGAGACCCGTATACAATGTTGTCCATTCTAAAATACGACGTGTACAGATCTGCGCTTATGTGCGCAGGAACGAATTCAATAAACGCAAAATCCGCTGCATTTATCGCATCATCGCTCCATTTCCCATAGCCATTAAAGGTTAAATCGCCGGTTTGATAAGTGGGCATTTGTTCATTGTAGACGTCCAAAAATGCAATCTGCGTTCGCGTCCACCGCTTTCCGCCTTCTTCCAAGTAAGTCGGGGCCGTGTTGAACAAAGAGGCCCTCGCCCAGGACTGTGGGTAGAGATGCGTGTCGGGGGACGCCCTGTGAGCGTAAGCCAGATTGGTCGGGTGCGCGCCGGACTCGTCCCACAACGCCCACTCATTCAGATTTACGCGGGTGGGGGTTGGGCTGATCGGATGCCCGGCGGCCGTGCAATCAAGCCGCCACGAGGTGGCGTTGGGTGCTGCAGCCATCGACGTGGTACTAGTCAATTGCTGATACGCCTTGTCCACGAGCTGCGTCGACACGGTATCCGTATGCGTGTGCGTGCCCCACACTCGAATCTCGGACAGGCCGCCGTACGAGCGGCTAGTGCTAAAGCGGCGCTCGAAACGCAGCCGCACGTACCGAGCGCGCGCATCGGGGCCTCCGCAGGCGTTGTTTTTGGTGAGGTCGATCACGGTGGGGTGGTTGTCGTGCAGCGTGTAGTGCACGTTGCCCGAATGATGCGTGCGCTGCCTGGGCCGCAGCAGGTCGTGATACCCGCTGCCGGGCATGTGCGGGTGCGTCACGCGCGACCAAGCCGGGTCTTCGTGGTACGCTGGGTTACCGGCGTCGGTCAATCGCAGCTCCGCGCCCGCGCAGTGCACATCCACCCGATCCACGTAGTCGCGGTCACCCGTGGAGCTCTCTCCGGGGTGATGCTTGTTGAAAATCTCAATCGCGCGCAGCGAGAACCGACGCCCCGCGTGCTCCGGGTCTCCGGGCAACCGACAGAGACGGCCGTCCAGATCGAGCACCACCGTCAGGTCCCGATTGTCCACGTTGGTGTCGAAGCGGAAGTAACCACCATCGCCGATGCGGGCGTCGTTCTCGGCGTCGGGCACCGCGTTTTGCCGCACACGGTTGCCGTGATCGTCGCGCTCGTTTAGATGGGGGCGCAGCGCATCCGGTTTCATGACTTCCGAATCGAACGCAGGGGTGATGATGCCGTCCAGAAGCGCCCCCGGGTAATCGTACGGATTGTACAGGTTGCGCGTTTTCATAACCTGAGCCAGATGCGGTTGGCTCGGCATTCTACACATTTGGGGAGTTTGGGAGTTTTGGGAGTTGGGGAGTTTTACAATGGGAGGCCCTGAAAAAACTGAAAATTTGACCGAATCTAGGGTTTAAGATTTTCCCGAGTGGAATGTAATTTTATTTAATTTTCCGGTTGTTTTAGGGTTTAAGAAATATTCCTGATTTTCACTAAAAAAATCATCTTTTTCAGCCTGAAATAAGGAAGGTTTATGGGGTTTTTGTGTTAAGAAAACTTAAATTTTCAATTGAAGTTCTACAATATTTTACGCCTTTTTAAGCTTCAAAATTTTTTCGAAACTCGGTAGCAAAATGATACTTGATACGTCTGATTTTTATGAAATATGTTTTTGGGGGTTCATCGATGAACCCCTTTTTTTTTCTTCTAGTTTTATATGAATTTCAGGCCTTTTTGGGTTTTGGGGAGTTTTACAAGGGGAGGCCCTGAAAAAATTGAAAATTTGACCGAATCTAGGGTTTAAGATTTTCCCAAGTTGAATGTAATTTTATTTAATTTCCCGGTTGTTTTAGGGTTTAAGAAATATTCCTGATTTTCACTAAAAAAATTATCTTTTTCACCCTGAATTAAGGAAGATTTATGGGGTTTTTTGTGTTAAGAAAACATAAATTTTTAATTGAACTTGTACAATATTTCACGCATTTTTAAGCTAATTTATTTTTTTTGAAAATCGGTAGCAAAATGATACTTTTTACGTCTGCTTTCATGAATTATTTTTTGGGGGGTTCATCGATGAACCAATATATTTTTTTCCAGTTTTCTATGATTTTCAGGCCTTTTCGGCGTTTTTTTTAAAATTTGAAAATTTTGGAAGAAACCCAGAATTTTTCTACACTTTCAGGAATATCTTTGGTTGGCTTTGTTCCTATTTTATGGGGGTTGCCCCGTTTTTTCCCCTTATTTCAGGCATAATAAAACAGCCGACAACCGCTAGGTCACCAACTCCAGTTACGACGCGCGCCCGGACTTCTCTTAAATACCGAAGAACACGGACAGAAAAAATTAAACACGCAAACACTTAAACACGTACTTTGTGGCAATTACGCTAAGAAATGTCCGAAGAACAGCTAGCGGTAGTTGAGGTGTACCCAGAGGTGATTAATGTGCTTTGGATGCGTGCGCGTTTACAAGCGGAAGCGGACTATGTTGAGTTTTACAGCACGAGAATACAGTTTAACACCTGGAACTGGTTACAAGTGTGGCCGCTGTACATCCACGGCCGCACAACAACCGAAAGAATAGGTGTGAGGCACTTGGTTTACTGGTACGAGATCGGCTGGCACTACGATGAATATCCACCAGGGCAATGGCAACCGTACCACCGCGGCTACGGCATTCTTACGTACGAAGCCTTAACCGAGCTGAGCAGTGATTTGCTGCGGGATGATGACGGAAGGTGTCCGTTTTGTTTTCGCAGCTTTAGAATATGCAGCTTAGCTAGAAGGTTTTATTTGGACGCTTGTACTATTCACTAGATTAGAACGCTTGTTCACGTAAAATATAAAGCTTCAAATCAATATTCAAAGCAAAGTTACCGGCGCGCATGTTTTGCCTCCAGGGTTTAACACGACTTCACCCTTTCTTGTGCCCTTCGCCCCATCGCCTACTCGTCTTCGTGCATTGACCAACTACGTTCTCCATTGGTTTTTCACGTGCTTTCGCGGACCACTACTAACCACAAGTCCCGGTGGCCGGCCCCCCAGTTCGGTTCAAAACATACTTCTCGCCAAGATCCCTAACTAACTTTCGCATTATCCCTGGACACTCAGTCGCATATTTCCCAATGTGTGGTACCTGTGGAAAAACAATTACGTTAGTCCAAAGCCCAACAAACCGTGCAAACAACAATGTCGCTTTCGTACCTGAGTTACTGCTCTTGAAAGGTCAAGGCCCCAGCTCCAAGCCGTTGTTCCCTAGTTAGTGACAACCCATGTGCCACAACCAGGTCCGTAGGTGAAGGCGGTACATCACAGTAGTTGGGCAATACCGTAGCGCAACACTGGTGGAGAAGACAGAATTGAAACTTGTGGTTTACCCACTGACCATTCACCTTGCGCCGACCCATGACCACCACCCTTGGGCCATCCTTTGAAAGGATGGGCTGGGATTGCTTGTGGGTCTTCGCTGTCACGCAACCCTTGCGGGACTCGGAGGCCGCGCAACTTGCTTTCCTACCGGTACCGGGCACCACCATCCATTGCCCGTAGGCCAGTTCCTCACTCCCGACACGATCGCCGGTGGTGAGGCGGGATCCCAGCGCCGTTAAGATGTCGTCGATCTCCTCCGTGGTAAACCCCGATTGCACGTAAAATGCATGTCCAGGTTTGAACCCCGCGCGGAATAGGAGGGTGGACAGGCACAAGCAAAGCTTCACCGAAGTCGACCTTCCCACGCGAGTCATCGTTTGGCGCCATGAGTAGCATGAGCAGCTGATGCGTTGTTGCGCCGCCCGGGCCAGATGACCAAATATCACCCGCGAGGGTTCACCTCGACCAGAGGACAAGGTGTAACTGCGGTCCAGGAAGCCGTCGTGTCTTCCACGTGCGGTTAAACGGACGGTGGGTTGGCCAACCTGTATCACTTTCAAGCGCTTGTCAGGCTGCAAGAACATGCGAGCCAACATTTGCGCGTGGCCTTTCGTGGTGCTTGTCTGGTACCGCACCTCGTCCAAAGACCCGACGGACACGCGGCGAGTGTCCACGTAGCGATGTTCGGAATGAAAGTGCACCGCGGTCTCCAAATATTGCACCACGAGAGCCTCGTCCACCTCTTGGGAAGACTGCCAAACATAACGGGCGGCCGGGTCCTCGGTGTTTGGGTCGAACTGCCATTGGAACTCCAAAGGGTTCTCGAGGCATGCCCGCACCAACTTGATGGCCGGAGTCGGCGTTCCAGGCTCGTCGATCGTCACCCTAGTCTTAGTCCTCTTCCCCATCGATCGGACTTGGTTTGGTCGGTGACTTCGTGTCTCCGTCGTCACTGGACCAGGAGTGACATATATTTCACGCACCTCCTCAAGGACGTCGTACGCGGTGTGGCGTGCGCGTTGCATGGCGGTGTACACCCTTCGCCGCTCATCGTACAGGGTGTTCGTGCGGGAGTCCCGCTGGCTGTGGCCACCTTCTCCTACGTGCTCCAACCAGGCGGATTGAGTGATGTACGTCACGTTCTCCAGGTGCAAGAACTCGGAGGCCGGCAGATTCACGCCGATCAGTTTGCCGTCCTTGGAGAAGAGTTGCTCCGCCGGGTTAGCCCCTTTGCTTTGTGTGAAAAGCTGCAGGGTGCGTTCGCCTTCACCTTCGTAAAATAAAACGAGCGAAGACAAAGAGGATTGCACGCTCTTGCTCTCTTGCTCCATGATGAAGTCGAAGAGGCGCGCACGTGCGTCCATCACACGTCTGGGGGCTTGTGCTTCGTACCACCGTGTGAACAATGTCCGGAACTGGGTCTCCTCGAAACTCTTGTCCAAACACCGAGCGTGTATCCCCATGTTCGCAACGAGGTGCAAGTCACAGCCTTTCTCCAACGAGTTGCCCGCCTCGTCCCGCGTCATGTACTTCTTTCGGTCCTCCAGGCGCATGAACTTGTTGTAGTTCAAGCGGATGCCGATCCAGCCTCCGCCACCCGCGTCACGGACGAAACCGACGGGACGAAAGCAGATCTCACCTTTTGGGTTGGTCTTTACCCAAACCTCCTTGTCTCGATATTTCGCGAAGTCGGCGTCCTCCATGGCCACCGTCCGGCAAGCGTAGTCGATGCCTTGCCACATCTTCTCCTCATCCACACCGCGTTCACCCGCCAGCAGCACGAAGGTTGCTAGTTTTATCAACCCAATTCCGGGCACGACCGTTGCAACCTTCTCGACAACGCGACCGTTAATGCAGCTGTGGCCACCATCAGAACATGCGTAGCAACCGATGAACGGAGGCTTGCCGAGAATGCGGTCCATCAACAGCATGATCTTCGCGGGGGACCACGGCAAGTCCAGGGGGCACATGAACCAGTTCAGAGGGGCGGTGTCGAAAAGAAGAGTACGGTATCCCTTTGAGTCTAGGATCCGTTTCATTTCCTTGACCTCGTCATCAGCAGCACGCTCGGGGGCACGTTGAGTCGCACGGTGTTCTTTCATCACGTCGCGGACGGCGCGAGCGTCTTGCATTTCGCGGGCCACCTAAAATGGAACCATGCATTAAGAATAACATGTCCCCGACGTATAACGTAAAGGTAACACAAAAATAGGGCGATACCTTGTACACGTCGATGGGAGAGCCGTCCGGAGAGGAAAGCATCTTCTCGAAGGCAACCGTTGTGGCGGAGTTCTTCAGCTTCTCGGAAGTGAAGCGACCACCGAAAACGGGAAGGGCTTCTTTGATGGCGTCTTGGGTTTCTTTGGAAACAACGGCCTTCCCCTTTTTATCCATGGGTTGGCAGGCATGGGTGCCTTCGTGTCTAAAGAGCAGTAGGTGGCCTTCGGCTGCGGGAAGGTCGATGCGGACCAAAGTAGCCCGGGCACCACAGGTAATAACTTCCATGGGTTCTTGACACTTTTTGCATGGAGGGCCTTCAATCTGAAAGAAGAAAAGAAAAGCGTAAGGTCCTACTGGAAAAGTGGGGAAAGTGTACGGGAAAACCTTGGGATTAAAATACCTCAACGCCGAGGAAAGCGGAAGCGGAGCGTTTGCCACGTTGTTGAGAACTTGTCTGAACGAACTCTTTGTCATGGGTTTTAAAGAAAGAGCACTCCGTATTCCTGCAAAGTTTTTCTCCAAGGCAGTTTTGAAGTCGAACTTGAGAGTTGCAGTCCTTGACGGCATCTTGTCGGGTTACCTCCGCCCAAGTTGTGGCGCAGGCGTGGGACCAAGAACGGTTCGTGACATGGAAGTCAAGTTTGTTCAGCGGTAGACCGCCCTTCCCGGTTGGTTTAGGAAGAGGTGAGGACATGTGGTGACCAAAAGTTACATTGCCATCGACGTCGAAGGGGACCTTGTTCACACGTTTGCAATCTGCGGGCCACTTAAAAGAAGAGGCGTGACTGGAAGTCGAGTCGGACTTGGAAAGGTTTGTCGAAGCGACGGACTCCGTGGGCTTGGGCTTCGTGTTTGGTGAGAACCGGGGAGTCTTGCACTCGCCGGTGTAAATAATGTCTTCTTCATCATCGCTGTCATCGCTTTCGCTGTCGCTTACCAAGATTGGCATGTTGTCGTCGGTAGGAGTACCGTACACATTGTGCAAGAAGCCCGAGTGAACGGGAAACAGGTCCAAAGAGCAAGCAACGGAGTCATCGTACTCGGAGGTGACGGAAAGATCTTCTTTCTTGTCAAGACTAAAAACATTGCAAAGTGTGTCGCTAGTCACAAAAGGGTCTCCAAGATGCCAAACAATGGGAATTTCACGAACGACATCCCCGGTTTCAAGGCAGCGAAAAGTAACAAATTGAGTGGACATTGCATTAGCCCTAGGAAGTCGGTAAAATAAATGCACTCCCGAAGTGAAAGTGTCGAGGAGAGGCCTTAAAAAACTCTAGTCGCCAAAATAAAAGGCGACGCCGAAATAAAATCGAGTCGAGGCGACGGCTGGGAAATTTTCGAGTCGAGTCGAGAACGACACCGACCAAACGAGTCTAGCTGTTTCGGAAAGAGAGGCGAAGGAAAAAATCGAGTCGAGTGTCGAGTCGAGGCGAAACCTTCAAAATATTCGACTCGAGGAAACGCTTTGAAAATTTAATAAAAAAATTTCGAGGCGAAAAAAAAAATCGAGTCGAGAACGACACTGACCAAAGGAGTCGACGTGTTTCGGAAAGAGAAGTCGAAGAAAACCGGAAGACAGTTGAGAGCTAGTAAAGAACTCTAGCCGCCAAATAAAAAGCGCAAAGATTTAAAGTCAAAAGAAACAAGCAAAGATGCCTGCAAAAAAAGGAAGCACAAAGAAGTCCGGGGATGGCAACACGGAAAGGTTGGTTTACGCGGACGTGATGGAACAGCGTTTCGTTGAGCAGAAAGTGCTGAAGCTCGCTGACTGCTCTTTCGCTGACAACCCAAGAGGACACAATCACAACGGTGTCAACGTGGAGAAGTCCGTTGAGAAAAACGGCATCGACCTTTCCCAAACCATGATCTGGCGCCGCGCCAAAAAAGGAGATCCTAAGGCCCACGGGTAAGTTTCACTAAACCTTCTTCAAGAACTGCGCTGACAAAAGGTAGAGGAGACAAGTGTGAAAAAGCGTTCATCGATGAACGCTTTTTAAAAAACACTGCTAAAGAAACAAGTGTTTTGACCGGTTTAAAGAAAAGTGTTCATCGATGAACGCTTTCTTTATTTTGTTTCTGAAGCTTGAGTATTTTAAACTGTTTTTAAGAAAGCGTTCATCGATGAGCGCTTTTCTTAGTTTTCCGCGTATTTTTCCTAAAACTTTGCGCTTTGGAGTTGCAAAAGCTGCGATATTTCTGTGTGATTAAGCTTTTTTCTCCGGAAAAATACAAGGAAAACTAAGAAAAGCGTTCATCGATGAACGCTTTCTTAAAAACAGTTCAAAATACTTATGCTTCAGAAACAAAATAAAGAAAGCGTTCATCGATGAACACTTTTCTTTAAACCGGTCAAAACACTTGTTTTTTCAGCAGTGTTTTTTAAAAAGCGTTCATCGACGAACGCTTTTCTACTTCAGCAAAAAAAGGTTAGTGCTTGAACTCTTCTTGGTTTTGCATGGTGACTTTCTTGTTGTTTATTTGCTGTTCAACTGCAGGTCTACTGACTCCGTTCAGGACTCCTGCTCGAAAGAAGAACATGCGGTGTCAGAGCGAGTGTTGCTTGTAGATGTTACATCCTCAGAAGATGAGGAAGATTCTTGCAGGAAGAACCATGTTCCCATTAGCTGGTATAATGTTCCAAACGTGGCAGTAGCTAAGAGGAGACTCAAGAATAAAAAAGACGCTGAGCGCAACGCAAAAAAACGTAGGACGCAATGTCCTTTGTGGATGCTAGACAGCCAGTGGTAGCTTTAGCTGAAGTAAACACTTTATATATTTTTTTATAAATAGTTTCTCTAACCCTTTAACCCATGTTCTTTGTCGTTTTAAATGGCGTGCTGTGTTTGTTTTTGTTTTCAGTAAGCGGTACATTGCCATTGACGGACATGGTAGGCACGAGTTTTTCACTCGTGCCTTCCAAGATGGCGCCGTGGTAGGCGGAAAAAAACTAGAGGCCCGGGACAAAAGGTTTCTGGAATGCAACGTCATCGTGGTGTCGGAGGACATCACGAAGGAGGAGGTTACATGCCTCGCCCTCTCGCGCATCGTCCAGAACGAGAAGGGGTCCAAGAAAAAAACTTTTTTCGACGACTACACCTCCTTCAAATGGCTGATGTCCTCCATTGACAAGACCGTGGCCAAACCACAGAAGTTGGTTGTTTTGTTCTCTCACATCGACCCTTCGTTATACTCGTTGATGTTCTTCAAGAGGATGGCCCACATCCACGAAAAGGTGATCGGGCCCGACGAGCGGCTGGAGGCCTTGCTTCGCGAGAACTGCGAAGCTTTGGGGAAGGATTCCCCCTTCGGCTTCAACTCCTTGTTCGACAACAAGGAATTCCAACGTCTTAATCCGACACAAAGATATCAGGTACGGTGGAAGCCGGTCTTTATTTTATTGTGTTACATGCAACCATCACGCCTGAAGACAAACACATGTCTCAGGTTTTCCTGAAAGTGAACGAGAACGTCAAGTTCGCCGTGAAGGACGAGAATGGCGAGCTCCACTTGAAGAAGAAGAAGCAATGCGCGACTTTGGGCTTCGTCGGAACCACACGCGCCTTCACGGACTTGTGTTCGTTTGTGCTGCTTCGTCAAGAAGTCCGCTCACAGCTAGAGCTTCAAAGCTCTAAGGGGAAGGCGAAAAAAACTGAAGAGGCGTCCAAGTTCTTGGAGGACATGAGCGCCGGAAAGTAAGTCCATCTACCACGGTTTGGTTAAAGCCGTGAACTATTTTTTTATGCGGAAAGGTGATGGGTGTTAAACTTTTGTTTACAGGTACGATGGTACTTTCTTCGACGCCAACGAGACTTGCTCCAAGACCAGTAACTTGCCTCGCTTGAACCGGGATGTCGAGCCGAAAGTCGTGCAGGACATGCTGAAGAAGCACAACGAGATGGTTGAGTGGGAGGAGACTGCTGTGGAGGCTCAGGAGAGTGGCGTCGAGACCCTTGCGGAAGTTGCAGCTGGTGAGACGGGTGGGGATGTTGAAGAGGAAAAGGAAGAGACGCAGGAAGGTGCGTCGGTTGGGGATGATGACGAGGTAGGCGATGGGGATGAGGAGGTAGAAGGTGAGGAACCGGTTGGTGAGGAAGATGGTCAGGAGAACGAGGAGGAGGAGAACGAAGAGGAAGAGGAGGGCGATGAGGAGGAGGATGGAAAGTTTGACTTTGAAAAGGAGTCGGATGAGGTTCGTGAAACACGTGAAGATCGGAAGCGGAAGAGACAGGAAGTGGCGGATTGGTTTGCGGCGGAGGACGCGGGGGAACATGTCCCAAAATCAAAGAAGCAGAGAAAGGATCTAACTAAGAAGAGGGCGGAGATGGGGAAGCTACGTCAAGAGTTGCAGGCCTTTGAGGAGGAGGATGCCGCTTACGCGGCTTGGCTTAGCGACAAGGAGAAACAGAAGGATGAGCAGGACATGGAGGACGGCCCGGCCCCCTGCGCGGAATGGATGAAGCCTTGGGTTGGGGTGTCGCGAGGGAACCCGGACTACGAAGGGTTGCGACAATGGAAGATGGCAGGCGGAACGCTCCGAAATGGAACGCAGCAGAAGGGACCGGTGAAGGAGAGCATTGAGATTGGGCAGTTCTTGAAGATGAATGAGGAGGCGTTGAAGCCTGGTGTACGGCATCATGTGCACAATATTGTGTCCGTGGAGGTGCCGAAGGTGGTAGCGGTGAAGAACCGTGGCGTGACGCGTGGCACGAAGGTGAAGGATGAGAAGGTGGAGTACGTCTTGGAGTTAATCCATCAACACGGACACGCCGAGTCTGAGAAGTTGTTGGTGTTGACATCGGTTGCCATGAACTCCCAAGGCATCCCGCTGTTGCAGCTGTACTTCGGCGAAGCTCTCGGGGCCATGGACGTCATCACGCACAACGCGGCGGAAGATAAGTTTTGTGTGGCGGCGGTCATCACGGATGTTCCGTGGGGCCATGAGAGCAAGACCGGGTACAACACGAAGGTGGATTGGGATGCGTTCGCAGTCAAGTTGGACGAGCTGTGCGCGAACAACGATGGCATGTCTGAGGTTCATAAATACGCCGATCTGGGAAAGGTGGACGGAGACACCATTGTGTGTGCCTTAGGCGACAGTGAAGCCCTTCGAGCTTTGGAGGCGGGCTGGAAGGCGTTGAAGCACCCGGTAGGATCGATGTAACACTTGTTGCTTTGAAGGCACCCTTTTATTTTTGTTTTTTTTGTTACGTTTCTTAAAGGGAGGGAAAAGGGGGGAAGGATCACAGGTGTACAAGACAATGCCGGGGTACATCGTGACGGAGGGGAACCGCAACAACGCGACTTTCACGAACACTCCAAAGTCCGTGGGACACCAGTACACGACTTTTGCACGGAAGCTGGAGGCTCCGAAGTTGGACTTCAAGACCAGCATCCAAACCAGGGGGCAGCAATGTAAGGACCTTGACTTTGATTATTTCCCGCTGAATTGTTGGACTGGAAACATTTTGCGTGCCCTAAGTTACCAAGAGGTGAAGGCTTTTGAGAAGGCCTTGGAAAAGCACCTGGCTGAGAGCTGGGAACCAAGCTGGAAGGAAATGGATGAGGAGCAGAGGATGGACATCGTTCAGACCGAGGTAGAACATCAGGCACGACCTTTCCAAGCTGTTCAAGTGCAGGATACCTTCAAGCACGATTGCGCCGTAGTGGGATGCTTGAAGGGCGGTAAGCCCTGCGAAGAGCATGGCAAGACCTTGGTGGTGGGACAGAAAAAGGTGGAGCTCATGGAGCTGTTGGTGGAGCGGTACACAACCGACATCGACATGGTGGTGCTGGACCCGTTCATGGGAAGTGGTGCGTGTCATTGTGGATGCATTGGTTTTGCCGCGAGGGACACGCCGGGGTATTGAAAGATGTTAAGTGTTCCGCAGGAACCACTGGGATTGGAGCGCTTCGCATGGGACGCGCCTTCATCGGCGTGGAGAGGAAGCGTGCAAACTTCATTAGCGCGGTGCACTATTTATCTCACGCGGTGTTCTGCTGCGCGAAGCGCCATGTGGGGGATCTTGGATTGAGTGAGCCGTACCGGAAGATGAAAGTGACAAACGTGAAGTAGAACATCGAAAGTTCGTGAAAGTTAGTTAGGGATCTTGGCGGGGAAAGAAGTATGTTTTGAACCTAACTGGGGGGCCGACCACCCGGACTTGTGGTTAGTAGTGGTCCGCGAAAGCACGTGAAAAACCAATGGAGAACGTAGTTGGTCAATGCACGAAGACGAGTAGGCGATGGGGCGAAGGGCACTAGAAAAGGTGAAGTCGTGTTAAACTCTGGAGGCAAAACATGCGCGCCGGTAACTTTGTTTTGAATATTGATTTGAAGCTGTATATTTCATGTGATGTTAAGAGCGAAAAGTTTAGGTCTAAGGAAGAATAAAGTATACCAGTCCACAATGACGACAACTTTTAATATACGAAAGACTAGTGGCTGAATGTAAAGTTTATCTACAAACCACACACGGCTTACATTTTATACCAACCAATTCTTTAAATATTTCCAGTCTAAACAAGCTATAATGTTCGCCTACGTCTCACATCGGCATGAGGTGCAAAGTTGCTCGAAATGTTCAGAGTTTCTGAACGGCCTAGAACAGTTACACCTCGGTTGGTCCCAGCGGCGGGGACAATTGAGCATGGTGAAAAGCGTCCAGTGACATCCAGGAGTCCCGCCAGGAAGGTCTGCTGGGACAATCATTGTCCGCGGTGTTGTCCACTCGTTGCCAGCACGGTCGGGGTAGGCTCCATCGCGCGCCATCAGTTCAAAAACTAAATGCGAACGCGTGCGACGGACGAAGCGCCAACTGGCGAACCCGGCGTCTCTTCTTCCACGTTCCATGTTGCGCACGTTGTAATGAGTTGAAAGGCGCCACTGCTCAAGCTGGCAATCGTTACAGCGCAAGTGTTGAATGTTGTGGGTTGCAATCATCTCACGGTCATGAGGTCCGGCAAGAAAGTAGTCAACAAACTTGTAAACGGAAGGCATGTTGTCGTGTGACTTTTAATTGTGCGGTGTAGGTTTTTAAGGGTTTGCGCGATTAATGTTTTTAGTCCGCGTTTGTGCTTTATTTAAGAGAAGTCCTGGCACGCGCCGTAAACTCGAGTTCGTGAGCTAGCGGTTGTAGGTTGTTTTATGCCGGGAAGAAGATAAAAAAAAAACGGGGCAAACACAAAAAAAAATAGGGACGAAGTGAACAAAAAATATTCCTGAAATTGCAAAGAAATCGGGGTTTTTTGAAGAAATTTCAAAAAATTTAGAAAAACCCCCAAAAAGGGCATATAAAACTAGAAAAAATAAAAGGGGTTCATCGATGAACCCCCAAAAACATATTTCATAAAAATCAGACGTATAAAGTGTGATTTTGCTACCGAGTTTCGAAAAAAAATTTGAAGCTGGAGAATGCGTGAAATATGGTACAAATTCAATGGAAAATTTGTGTTTTCTTAACACAAAAAACCCCATAAACTTTCCTTAATTCAGGCTGACAAAGATGATTTTTTTAGTTAAAATCAGGAATATTTCTTAAACCCTAAAACAACCGGGAAATTAAATAAAATTACATTCAACTCGGGAAAATCTTAAACCCTAGATTCGGTCAAATTTTCATTTTTTCAGGGCCTCCCCTTGTAAAACTCCCCAACACCCAAAAAGGCCTGAAATTCATATAAAACTAGAAAAAATAAAAGGGGTTCATCGATGAACCCCCAAAAACATTTTTCATAAAAATCAGACGTAAAAAGTTTCATTTTGCTACCGAGTTTCGAAAAAAAATTTGAAGCTTAAAAATGCGTGAAATATTATACAAGTTCAATGGAAAATTTATGTTTTCTTAACACAAAAAACCCCATAAACCTTCCTTAATTCAGGCTGAAAAAGATGATTTCTTTCGTGAAAATTAGGAATATTTCTTAAACCCTAAATCAACCGGAAAATTAAATAAAATTACATTCCACTCGGGAAAATCTTAAACCCTAGATTCGGTCAAATTTTCGATTTTTTTAGGGCCTCCCATTGTAAAACTCCCGAACTCCCGAAACTCCCAAACTCCCCAATTGCGTTTGGTGTTGGCTCGGTCCGGGCGAACTTTCGTCGATGAACCCGTCCCCGGTGCGCCAGTAGTAGCTATCCCCGTCGAACTCCTCCGGATCGTAGTACACCCACATCGACATGCGACTGGGGTGATCGTCTGCGCGTGTATTTTTGTGGCACGTGGGGTCCCCACCCAACGGTGTGATGGAGGTGTGCGGCGTGCTGTTCCTTAAAGCGGCGGAGCCGATGAAGGGGCCCTTGTGCGGCGTCAACACCCGCGGAGCGTCGTCCTCCGGTGCGTTGGCGATGGTGAGTACCGTCTGCGCGCAGTTGGGTTCGGGGTGGCGCATCAAGGCGTCGTCGCCGCACCGCAACGTGTGCGTGCCGCGGTCCGCCACCGCCGAGTACCACACCATCTCCTGCGGAGGGTCAAACCCACCCGCATCCCTGGCGCGGTCGACGGCCCCCTTGCTGCCGGACATATCCACGCGCACCTGTCGCTCGTAGACGACGGTGTTGGACTGGGCCACCACGTCGGGGTGCGTTTCGCAGCCGTAGAGGAAGAACTTGTACACTTGCATGTACGGGTTGGTGATGGTGTGATACCTGTCCGGATAACCCATAGCATTGAAGTCGTCGCCCATCCATTTGATTCGTATACCGGACACGCGCTGCGGCTTATCCAAGAACCGGTGCTCCGTGATACTACGGTGCCCTTGTTCGTTGCGGAGCATGAACTTCCAGTTGGCGTCATCATCCGGGTCCGCCCCTGGCGTCAGTGCCAAGTAACCCCAATGGGAAAATTGACTGGTATCGCCGCGCTGCATCAAAATGGTGCGCACTATATACACGGGCGCGTCGAAGGTGACTTGCGCGTAGCGGTTCGGATTGCGCACCGCGTCGACGTAAACAAAATAACCAGCAGTGCTAAAATCGTATACACCGCTCGATAGCTGCGTAGCGACATTGTTGCCCGTCGCCCCATTCCCATGCTGCGATAAAACCTTGCCGCCCGTGGGTATCACACGCGCGTTCGCGCAGTTCGCCACGTCCTCCGCGCGGGACCAGCCTCCCCAAGAATGAAGCTGGTTGTAGAGGCTGGCGTTCATGCTTCTGTTCGCGTGCAACTCCGCCGGTACCCCGAGGTGCACCAGCGTCGGACGGGCCAGCGTGAAGGTGGTGGCGTGCGGACGGTCCTGGGCGACCGCGGGGATGTAACGGTGCGCGAAGGTGCGCAGCCGATCCACCTCCGGCACTTCCGTTGGATCTCGCAGCCGCAACGCGGAATCGTCAAAAGCGTACGCCATCGCCGGCGTGGGCGTGTTGGCGTCCACGTAGTGCGACGCGATCTGCACGTCGGACACCTCGGTGGGAAAGGCGGGCGCCTTGGTCACGAGGGAGACCTGATGCGGATCGTCCCGGTTCATGAGCGTGCGCAGCTCTACGTGAACCGCGCGCATCTCCTGCCAGTTTAGAGCCCCGGTGTGAATGCGCACGTCTGTGATGCGCAGCTCGTCGGAACCCGAAAGATTCGGCCCGAAAACAATGTTCGTCTCCCCTGGCACGTGCAGAGGCAGAGTCGCCTGCGACACCGCGTTACGCAAGGCGCCTCCGTACGGGTTGCCAGCGTAGAGCTTTCGCACGCGCGTCGTGGAGGTGGCGTCGTCGAAGGCCACGACCGTATGCACCCACGAATTGTCCGCGTGCTGCGAGTTGACCACATCGGTAACCCCTGGCGGGTCGTGTAGGTCCACTTGACGCCACTCGCCACGTCGCACATCTCGGGTGTTTCCGCTGCTCACCAAAGAGACGTTGCGCCACGCCACCCATTCCAAGTCATCATTCAAAGCGTACTCCAGCATCACCATTGTTGGGCACCGTGGGCCATTTTCCGGCTGCTCGTTAGCGGCGCATCGCACACGCATACGACGCGGTCTTTGAGGGAACCAAAAAGTCATGCTCCAGCTGTCGAGCAAATTAGCTTCCCAGTAAGAAGCCGTGGGACTGTTAAAGTACCCGTAATTGCCTTTTTCATCCTGTTGCAGAGCGTCCGTGGTATGATGGTGATTTAATCGCCGGATCTCCTTAATGTCGCTGTTTGATAAAACGCACCCGGCGTCATCCTCGAACAATGGCCCAGCGCTATAGCGGAATAGTTTTTGCGAGGGATCTTCGGTTTCCAAAAAGCGCACTCGCCAGGCTATTGCCAAGGGGGCGTCCATGGAATTGTTTCGTGCGAAATCGGCTCGCGCAGTACGCACAGGAGTCAGCTTAGTTTCTACGCGATGCACTCGCACTGGAGTGTCGTGGCTGCGGTAAGGAGGCGTCGCCCCAGGGCGTTTGGCGCGTGCGTACTGCCCGTACGCGGCGAACTCGCGCACCAGGTAGCGGGGCCAGGCGGCTGTGGTTTTCATCTGCTCGTGGAACTGCACTTTAACAGCAGTGCAACGAGGCGGTTGCATCACGCGCTGCACAGTCCATACGTCACCATTAGACGTCGTTTCGGTGAGCATGGGATCTGCTGGATCATACGTACCACCGATGTTCAGCACCTGCGTATCCAACAGAGTCCAATCATTTTCGTCTTTAGAAAACGCGCTGGTTGCCTCGGGTTTTAAAGCGTAAAACGTCAAGTTTGTGGGTGGAGTGGCACGTCGATTGGTGTCCGCCGTCGAAACGTGCTGCACCAGCATGAGCTCCTCCACGTACACCGAACGGTTGAACATTAAGACCGCGAAATTGGCAACGTATGTGTGTCCACCCACTGTGCCATCGTACATGCGCTCCATGGGATTGGTAGCATGCGGATTGGCGTAGGCCCAAAATTCGGTGCCCGCCTCCACGACGTGCAACCGCCGAGCCTCTGTGACCGGCGATACGATTCGGCGTTCGTCCACGAACCGCTTGTCCGGAATCGACATGAGCACTTCGGTATCACGCATGTCCGGATTCTGCGTTAGCTTGCTCCAGTAGGACACGGAGAAACTGCTGTACGGTGGGCGACGACCGAGCGCCAGCTCCATGTCGGACAGGCGTAAACCGCGATTGATCGCGTTTAGCACGAGGCTGCGCGAAGCCACACGCCCGTCCGGTACGTCGTCGCTAATGACCGGTGCGCCGTGCGACATGTTAAAGCTGTCCGCGGGCGCCGCGCGTCCGTGCCCATCCAACGCCGCCAAGGCATCGGTCGGAGCATCAAAGTGCAGTCGGTAACGCAGCAGGTCGTACCGAGGGTCCCGCGGGCGGGGCCGGGACTTTAGCACCGAGGGAGTTTGCGTGGCGGTGGTGCTTCTCAAACACACGCATCGCACGTGCGCGTCCTTACTGCAGGACACCTCCGTATTGGAGATGGCGTTGTAAACGACCCGGCTGCGCACGTGCGAGAGCACCACGTGCACGCAGCCCGAAGGTAATCTTGCGTTGGTCACGGTGTAGCCCACCTCCGCGTTCAGATCGCGTGCCACCTCGTCCAAGCATTGAGCGGCGTTAGGCCGATGCGCGGCGGGGCAGTTGTTGGAGGTGACCGCCCAGGCGTACTCGCTGCGGTTTGAGCCCACGCCCCCGCTGATGCCGCTCGCGCTGTAATCGCCGTACCACCCGTCCACGCCTTGCGTGAGTCCGGAAGGCATGTAGTATACGTATGCCATCAGCTTGATGGAAAAGGCTTCGCCTGTCGGGGACGCGGCTTTCGCCATTTCGCGGTCATCGTACACAGGGTAGTAGCCCGCGATCAGCATTCCCGCCGGGGGCGCGTTCGGGCTGGAGGGAGGTGGCGAGGGTGGCGGTGGAGGTGCGGGGTGCGGCTCGCGCAAAAGGGCCACCTCCTCGAACAAAGTGGAGCTTTGTGCTGTCACGATGTCGATCAATACCGTGGAGCAGGGCGTATCGCTTTGGACGGACAAGGTCGCGTTGGCCCATCCCGAGACCACGGACGGCTCTACCACTTGCTCGTGAAACACCTGTACACCGCTGTAGTCTATGCAGGTAAGATCCACGCTTTGCACGGTGCCGGTCGCGTGGATTGCGAAACCGTCTACCGAAGACTGCGCTCCTGCGTGGGTGCGTGCGCTCAAATCGTATCTCAGATGTAATCCGGTAGAGTAGCTGTTGTTGTAGCTACGCTCGAGGACAGTGTCGAAGAGGTCGGTGACGCACCCAGCGTAACTTGAAACGAACGGCTGCTCGCCACCATTGGGCATTTGAAAAGCGACGGGTCCGTAAAGAACCTCGAGCGAAGAGTTGTCTGCGGGGTTATTGCAGTTCCAAGACCCGGCAGTAGAATCGGAGCCCGCATCGCGCACCACGGCGCAATTCACCACTTCAAATCCGTCATCAAAATAACCCGGCGGGTACAAAGGGTATCTTCCATCGTACGATCGCGCCACCGAGGAGGGCAAACCTCGCATGACCGTGTCACCATTTGCAAGCGTAAACCGTTCGTCGTATTTGCCGTCGATCCACACGGGCGTGCGGCTTCGATCGCAGCTTATGCTATCCTGCGCGCCGTTTGTTGGGCGGTTGTCGCTGACCACCTCCAAGCGCCCCGTCACCCACGCTGGGAGCGTGTAAGCGAAAGGCTGCGTGGGCACGATGCGCACGTCGTTAAAGTAGGTGCCGACGGGGCTTCCGCCGCTCGTGGTCGCTCGATTACGAGCCTGGGGTGTGTACGACGCCAGGGAATAGGAGCGATCGTTGGCGGCCTGTATGTAGTAGGGCGAAATCTCACCGGGCGGTGTGCGAATGTACGTGGCACGCATGACCTCCAAGTTGGTGAAAGTGCGCGACGGGTCGTTGCTGTGCACCTCGTAAGTGGAGCTTTTGTATTCGGACAGATGCCTCTCGTTGCCGGACATATCCTGCCACCAGTTTCCGGTGTGCATGGGGTACCAAGCGAGCAACTCTTTGTACAGCGGATCATCCAGTCCGTCTCGAAACTCGCCGTCCACGTACATGCGGCGCATTTCGTACTCTTCCAAACTGCGATTGAAGAGCATGATGTTGTTCACCGGGTAGTTGCCCCCTGTGATGGAGTTGTAATAAAAACCGCATTGAAATCTGGCGGTATCCCACTCGGACCAATGCGTGTTCCAAGAGTCGTGCCAGCTGGTGGTGCCACCGTGGAGCAGGAAGAACTCGTCGTCGTCTCCGATATACAATTTGATGCCTGTGGTTTTATCGATCGTGATTGCGACCATCTGAGCGCGGTCCTGCGTGCCATCCCACTCGTCCCAGCCTTGGTCATGGGCGGATCGGAAGTACACGTTGCGCTGATGCGCGTTGCTCGGTCGATTGAAACCGATGTGGTTGTAAGCGTACGGCTTGTTCCCGCTACCTCCTGAACTGGCGTAGTGCAGATTGAGGTGAAATATTTCATCTTTGCCATTCGTCAGACCGCAGCCGAACGGCTGCGCGCAACACACGAAGTTGTGAGCACCGAGAAAATAGAATTCCACAAAAGACAAAAACAAACACGCACCTGAGTCATGCCCCAGAACGAGTTGCTAGTGTAGTAATGGCCGTTCGCCAGGATCGTCCAAAATATGTAGGTCATACCGGTGGCATCGTCGTGGTTCTTGTTGTTGAATATCTTAGCCAGCTGCGGGTCCGCATCGGACATGAGTCCGTTCATTCTGCCCCAATCGTCGGGAAAGTCCGTATAATCGGTCCGGCCCTTGTAACGATTGATGTAAGTGCTCGTGCTGGTGTCCGTCTCGCCTCGGCCCCACACGTACCAGTTGGCGCTGGCCAACGAGCGCACTCCGATGCGAGGCAGCGTAAAGCTGGATGCGGATGATGGCGGCGGACTTGGAGGTAAAGGTGGGGGTCTCGGAGATGGTGGGGAATTCGGCGGCGGTGGGGGCGAGGGGTCCAGATAAACGCGTTCGTGCAAGCGCAGCTCCATCACGCGCGATGGCTGCCCGCTCGGAGCGGTTGCTCGCACGCGCACCGCCACAGCGTCAGGAACGGGGTCGAAAAGCGCGGTGACGGTCGCGCCCCAGCCGCGGGGAGTCTGTCCGGCCAGGTCCGTAATGAGGTCCGCGTCGTGGTCGTCGCGCACAACTTCGGACAGAGCGAACCTGAGATTCGTCACGGGCGTTTCCGCGGTGGTTTCGCCCGTAAATTGCTGGCTAACGCTTGTCGCGGTTGCCCCATCTGTCCAGGTACCGATGGCTGTCCACGTCACGCCGTCCGCGCTGGCCACAAAGACACCCGTGTCGGGCATGCGCCCGGACGAAGCTCGCAGTGCAAACTCGCGCATAGACGTTGGCTCATCAAAAAGCGCGTAAACGCTGGGTCTTCCGTGTGCGGACCACAGCTCCACGCCGCCCGCCATGTCGAAGGAAGCGCTGTTGGCGTCAACCTGGGTATACGTCGCGTACTCGTTGGTCGCGTTTGTAAAACCTCTGGCCTCCATGCTCAGGCGATATGAGAAGGTATCGTCGTCAGAAGCCGATAAAACATGAACGCCGCGCGCGTTGGTCACGGTAAACCCGCCGAAGCGAAAGCCGTCCGCGTGAGTCGGATCCGACGTGGGTGCTACGCCTATGTAGGTGTACATGTCGGGCGCAGAAGTGATCGCGTAAGTGCTGATCTCGATGACGCTGAAAATGTTGCTACAATCACAAAATGTCGATTTTCAGGGCGAATTATCTACACTGTTAAAAAATTACAAAAATGACTCACTAATTAATAAAGACGCATTCAATGCACTCTTTCAACATTTTTTTGAAACGGTTGCAGAGTATGAAGAATAGAGTGATGATATCGATTGCATTTCCTTCGTGAGCTTTTTTACAATCATTCGTCGGACAAGGTGAATGTATCAAATCTAAAATCACTAAAGAAAGCCGTATCCCGCACGATTCCAACCGCGTCCGATCTATTGTAAGAGGCGCTGCTGTAGCTGAATGTCCATACCGCTTCTCTACCGCAGTATTCAAATTTTCCGAAAACGCTGTCATCTATGTTACATATGATATCTATTAGATGCTCGTAGTTTTCTAGAACCTTAACAGAGTCAGGAGTTCCTTTTCCGAAGGCGCAAAGTACGCCCTTTGCAAATTCCCGCACTGTCACGTCCTTCTTTATAAGCTGTTGCTCGCCATCGCCTGAATTCGGCAGAAAAGTGTGCAGTGCTTGTTCCGAAAATTTTGTTATGAGATTATTCTCTTCTTTATTAATGTAGACAAAATGCCTGCGTTCGTAGTAGGTGGGCTCACCTGCCATTTTTGCCCATGCCCACTGCGACATCATTTCCAGATATTTATGATCATAAAATTCGCTCTGGTCTTCTAACACAAAGCGCATTGCGATGACTTCGTTCACCTTGGCGGGTGATGTGAAAGCATAAAGTTCGGCAAACCCGACCATTAACGTTCTAATTAAAGCTATTATTTTATAACCTCTGTACACGTCACAATCCCACGGATATAAAAGTTCTAGCTTTGCCCCGACGTATCCGGAATCGGACGAATCCAAATTTGCGCATGTCAAGACGAACTTTATGGTCTCGCCTCTATTATTGAAAAGGAAGTCGCCGTTTGAAAGACGCTTTACAAAAAACGTGTAGCTCATATCTTTGCTCAAAATTTCAAGTTTTTTGTACTGTATGGTCGTGTTGAGTTGCAAGGTCAACTGCTGAGCACACAGCATCGCCCGAAGAACATATTCATAATCTTTATACCAGTCTCCGTGGCACGCTCTTTTGCACGAAGCGAAGTCGCGAAAAAGTCCATTATCGTCAACTTTGCACGTCGGAATGCTCTCGGCGGTATCATCATGCACGCAGGACCACCTTTGGACAGACATATCCACCGGGCACCACGGTTTGCGCGGGCTACCTATTTATACTTATATACGTGTTTCTCGTATATACGCACATCTCTTGGTGCTTGCAACGTTTTGGGATTTCGCAAATGAAATATTAATCAAAGTTGGTTGCAGAAACGTCGTCATAATGAAAATAAGTCTTTACAAAATGATAAAGAGAACTTGCATTACGTTGACATAGCAAAAAAAATATTTTAATATTGCAGCAGTGTTTGTTTATCCTATATACATAGATGCAGCTCGCTCGTGATTGGCTTTCATCTTCTATCATGTGGTGTGCACGATCTTCATGTAGAACCGGTAATAGTCGTCGCAGCACTGCTGCTCGTACGTCTGCACCGGTACGGACTCGGCTACCAGCCTACACAAGGTCTGCCGACTGCTGATGCGGTTGCGATCCTCGCCCGGTACGGTCAGGCAGGGCACCGGAAGGCACCGTCCGAAACCGCTCTGCGTCACGTCCGCGTTCAGGTCCTTGCGCTTCAACCGGGGGTGCCAGGAGGCGCAGTACGATGGCTCGAAGAACTGGCCGTACGACTGCTTCATGCGCTCGTGCGTGTTGTAGGCGTGCGTCCGGGACAGAAGCACGTCGTCCACGCAGTGCACCGCCAGCTCGTGCAGCCTTCGCACATGGGCGTGCGCCTCCCGCTGCGTCAGGGCGTTCACCACTTGCAGGGTGTGAATGTCGCGCGTCTCCTCCATGAGCCACCTGTGCATGTTGTCGCTCGCGCGAACCGCGCGGTAGTACAGCGCGAGCACGCTCTGCACGATGACCAGGCGCAGGAACCGGTGCCTGTGCGAGGCCGCGCCGTACACCCCCTCAGCGGTGCACCAGGTGAGCGCGTCCTGCGCATTCTGCGGATCGTCCAGCGCGTGCAGGAGGGCCTCGGCGCAGGCGGTCGCCACGGACCCGACCACGGACGTCTGCGCGACCCGCATCTGGCTCGCGTCCAGCCCGAGCGCCTCCATGGCGTCCTTGACGCTTCGCACGTCCGCCGCGGCCATGAGCCGCTTGTGGGTCCAGAGCAGCGCGGCGTGGCCGTCCAGCGTGCCACGGAAGACGCAGCTCTCCACGATGGTGGGGTTGGCGGCGGAGCAGAGATGTGGCTGCCACACGTTGCGTTGGTACATCCGATAATTGCGCGTGTCGTGCCGGTCGCGACACTGGTACAGAGCTTCGTCGATGTTGTAGCCGCAGGCGCTCAGGGTGGTGGTCAAGCGCGCGCGCAGCGCGTCGCCGATGCGCCTCCAGGTGTTGCTCTTGCAGAGACTGCACACCAGGTCCGCGTGCAAGCGGAACATGTCGTACTCGAAGGTGTGCGCGTTCGGGTACGCGTGATCGTAGGAGCCTCCCAGGTAGCACCCGGTTTTCAAAAAGCCCTCCGCGTATTCCAAGTCGATTAACCAGGCTTCGCCACTGGACGGCTCGAGGCACACGTTGTCGAGGTGCAGGTCGTTGTGCACAAATCCGTACTGCAGCTGCAGGGTGCAGAGCGTCTCTTCCACTTGCTCCAGCGCCCGCGAGAGAGTGTTCGCCGTCGCGACCGCCTGCGCGTCGCTGCCGGGTAGTTCGTTTATCCAGCTGTGCAGCGTGCGCCCGCACCGGCTCATGGTCACGCACAGCGCCAGCACGCCTCGGTGATCCGCGAATCGGACCATCTTGACGCGTAGTAGCCGCGGCACTCTGGCGTGTGCGTCCTCGCGCAATCGGTGCAACCAGAGGCACTCGTTAATGCACCGGTGCTCCGTTCTGGACAGCAGCTGCTGCAGGGTATCGCAGCGCGTCAGGATCGTCTCGTAAAGCAGCGTGATTTTGACGCACACGGGCTGGGACCCGAGCATGGCCGAGTAGATAATACGGCCGCAGTACTGTCGCTTGTCCAACCTATCGGACATCTTGATGGGCTGCGTCACGGGGACGATGCGGTCCACCGTCGCCGGCGTTCGCAGCGCGAGCACGGGACATCCGCGCAGGTCCGTAACGTCTAAAGTGGCCACGCGATGACCAATGCCCGCGTTATCGTGCAGCCAAGCGTCGCAGACTTGCGAGTCATCCGTCATGTCGGTGGATTTGCAGCGTTTGCACCGTTTTGCGTTTTGAGCGTGCTAATAATATTGCAAGTCTCAATCGACGATTGTAAACTTGCACAAACTCGTTCGGCCACCGTGGCAGCGCGCTCGGCGGCGGTGGTCAAACGATTATTACGGTCGGTGACGGTGCCGCTGTCGTGCCATTTTCCGTACTCGTCTGGGCTGGCGCAACGCCACACGGTCGCGTCCAAAAACGGTTGATTCATGGCATGCGTCCGACCCCGGCTCAGATTTTGCACGCGCCACAATACCACGTTATCGATCGATGTGTGCGCGTCCGGCTCGTTTAGTAACGGTAAATTGTAAGGCACGAAGTCCATTTTGTGCATGTACGTTAACTTTTTGTGTTTGCCACCGAAAACCTTGATTATGCACGTCAAGCGAACGGTATCCATTGTTGATTTGGGTGGGCAACTATCCGGAAAATGGTTTGCGGTTATCTTCATTTTGGCGTCCTTTTTTACGATGCGCGACATGCACAATTTGCGACACAAGTGCAGCAGCCATTGCGTGTCTTTTTTATAGTGATTCCCAACTAATGATCCGGTAAGGTACTTTACTTCCCATACGGTGCCGTATTTTATCAGATGCTTGCACTCGGCTTCAAAATTTTTACAAACGCTAATACTTTTCACGAAGGCGAATTCTGTTTCTAATTTGCTTGTGTATTTTTGGGCACTTTTTTCCCATTCTTCTTTCGGTGTATCGTCTTTCACTTTTTTTATCACGAATACTACGTGCCGTTCGTGATCGCCCGGATGTTTCAAATCCTGGTGCAATACTTGCACTAACCAGGCAGGCTCTCCCATGGCTTCAATCTCAATACGTAGTTTTTTCGTGCGTATATATATACATGTTCCGATGCGCGCGATAAAATCAAACCAAAATGTGCAGCACCCGCGCTCGCCTGGCCTGGCACTCGTGTCTGATGCTCTTCTCGCCGAAACTTCGAAACGAGCATACCATCGCCAAGGTGGAACTTCAACGCGATCTGCACATGGTGGACATCAATCGCTTAGAACGGTTAGCCTCGCAATTCGATGATAAAATCAAACGGGCCATGTCCTCCAATCTGCGCGCCTCCGCCTTGGATCATCTCAAGTCGCAAAAACGCAACGACGCCAAGCTTAAGCAGCACCGCGCCATGCTCGCCGCGTGCGAACAGATGCTCGATCGACTGCAAATCAGTCAAGAGATGTGCGTGACAGTCGATGCTCTGCGGCAGGCCTCATCCGTGGCGAAGTGTAGCGTGGAAGAGCTGGACGGACTGGCGGTACAAATTGGTGACGTGGCGGACGGCATAAACAACCTGCACGACGCCGCGACGGAGGTGGAAGCGGGTCTGACGGGCTTGAACCCCGCGGACAGCGTCGACGATCTCAAAGCGGAACTGGACGCTTACCTTTGCGTGGATCAAACCAGCAACAATCCCAACGACGCGGTCTCGCTGCCCGTGTCGCACCAACCGATGCTGGCACCTCCCGCGTCTGAGGTTTTTGTGCTTAAAAATTCGTCGGACATCGATATGCCCGTGGTGCCCCGAAAGATTGCGCTTTTAAACTCGTAGAGGTTGCTCATTAGCGGTGTGGCTATGAACTGCAAGAACATAAACACGTAAGATATACTAGTCCGCAATGACGACAACTTTTAATATAGAAAAGACTAGTGGCCCAAAGTAAATTTATCTCAACAAACTATAAAGGGCATCAACACAACTGCAAGCGGTACAGAGATCTTCAAAACGTCCGGTGGGCCGGTGCAGCTATATAAACTTATTAAATAATCTGTACTCTATGTATCAGAATGAAAAGAAACGCAGTTGACAATCCATGCTATTCCAAAGCGTTTCTGCAATTCTTCGTTCGCATGCAAGGTCCTTTTGTAGAGCGTGCTCGCCAGCAGCCTTAATACACGAACACTAACCGGGTCTTCGTCGACTAACCAATCCCGGCAGATCTCCCGGCAGGCTTTGCAAACGTGAATATTCCTGAATTCGGCCGATCGATCGGTCAACCATCGGCAGCTGTGGCACAAGATCCGCCCTTGCGTTTTCATCCGCAACCGAAGGTCTTCACACAGAAATGGGAACCGCGTAAAGGCAGAGTGCGCGTCGTTCAGAAACAGGCGCCGACGGTCATATAAATGCAAACTCCTCGAACGTGGATGAAATTTCAAGAATTCGCACACGACTCTCAGTACGGTCTCTCGGGTGTCACAGAGGGTTTTGACGGCGTTGACCATGTCGTCCGTGGTGGCGACGGTCGCGCATAACTCGAGGGTTTGCTGGTAATTCGTCCCGATGCCGAGCAAACACTTTCTCAAAAGTATACGCGGCAGGAAGAAAGATGATGGACCGACGAAACTTTGGTCCGCGTCGAACGCTAGCGCTTGTGAAAGTTTCATCGGCTCCGCGAACATTAATTGGTTGTTCCGAAAAGCCCGGTAAATTGAAGGGCAAGCGTAAGCCAAAATACGAATCTGCGTGATGTTCAGATGGCAAAGGATGTGTGCCTTCCACACTTCCATAGAAAGACGATCGCACAAAGCTACGGAATGTCGCGGTGGCGGCATGCTGCTGTTCGTTATGGCGAAATATGAAACTGGTTGATGATGGTCAGCGCTTTTATAATACAAAAAGTGGATGTCGTGCGACATCGGCCACTAACTCGAAACGATTCAACGGTCGAGAGTAACCCGTGCATTGCGATCATTGGTACATGACCTGTTCGTGAGTCGCGCGAACCTGCACCCTTACAGCCCGTGACGTACACAGCACTTAACACACAGCGCCGTATCCGCCAGCAATTATTGTCTCTATCGAATTTTGAAAAAAATCTTGGAACGCTTGTTTTACAATTCCAATATGGTCTCGTACCGTTTCAGTGGGCTTAATACACAAACTAACGTACACTGCTTGGTCGTATTTGAAAGAGGCTTCAAATTTTGGTATTTCGCGTATGAACAAAGATTAATCGTCGTGCTTATTTTTTGGAAATTTTTTATTGCAGGACGTGTTAAATTTGGATTTTCATCTACAATGACGCGATTACTTTTTGATCTGACAATTGTAACCAGTGACAGATTTGACATCCGAAGTTTTTTACAATATAAATAGACACGCGCGCGTACGTGGCGATGTTTACCATCTGACCGCCGATTGCGTTAGGGTTGTGCTGACCACAAAGCCGTTGGGCACGACAAGCGGCGAAGCAACCTACGACTCTCTGCTCGTGCATGTCAAAATCACGTCAGCGTGCAAAGGTTGTCTACTGCCGGTTTGGGCTACTAAGGAGGGAGCGGATTGCTTCGGACGCATGCTTATCAAGGCTCACATGAACCAATTTACTAAGTCAGGATTGGTAAGTTGTTGCTAGAAGGCTACGTTGCGTAAATCGCAGCACAGGGATTATGTTTAACATGCGTATTCTGTAAAATCAGCACCGTGTGCCGATGTTGTATTTATTAAAATAAGCCTCTCTTGGCAGTAGAGTTTATATTATTACTTGAAAGTGGAGGTAAGGTTGACGGGGGCGTTCCATAAACAACGTTTTCTTGATTGTCTGATAACTTTTTTAGATTAGCCTCTTTATTTTCTTCCGAAATATTATCATTACGGTAGCTGTAGAGAGCGTTGGTACCATTCCTTCCGACGGAATCTTGTATTTTTTGGTAATTGTTATACAGTATCAGTACAAGCGTTTCGTGATTCTTATTTTCATCGCGTATCGGACGGCACAATCCGATATCCACAAGATGCAGCTCGACTATACTTTGTACATCTTCTTTGTCGAACGTGATAAAAAAGTTGTCCGGTTTATGATCCAGATAATCGTTTACGGGCAATCTATTAGCTTCAAAGGCATTCTTTAACAGCGCAAATTTTGCGTTATTACCGTTGTAATCATAAAGCTCGTTGACATCTTTGATTAAATCTTCCAAACTTTTACTTTCATCGATGTTTTTTTTCAGCCATTCTGGTAATGGTATTGTATTTTCACCGCGCAAATCTACAAACGCGCTAAAGTAATACTCATCGGTAAGTTTTTGGTATAGACGATCAGGTACAAACATCTTTAAGGCTTGAAACATTTGTTCTTCCCTATCTGCGTAACCCTTTGCAGTATCGGGCGTATAATCGGCTTTTCTCATTAGGTCTTGTTCTGATTTAGAAATTTGGTCTACCGCGTCAATAATATCTTCCGAATTTTCAAAAAGATCTTGGAACGCTTGTTTTACAATTCCAATATGCTCTGATACCGTTTCAATGGGTTTGATAAACAAACTAACGTACACTGCTTTCTCGTTCCTATATATGGCTTTAAATTTTGTTATTTCGCGTAATAACAAAGATTTATCGTCAGACTTATTTTTTGTGAAATAGGTTATAAAATATTCTACATCAAGTGTAAAAGGCTTAGTTGATGCAAGACGTCTTAGTTTTGAACCTGTTTCTTGAGGTGCGATTCTTTTCTCGCCCATGTATAAAACGCTCATTTTTACGCGCACAAAAATGATGTACCACCGCGCATCATAAATATTTATACTTTACTGATGAACCGGGTACGGGCGTACCTAACGGCACGTTACGGCGGGCGCATGCGCGGCACGCAGCACCTGCGTGGCAATCGTCCTACCGAAGCCATCGCGCAAGGGTGTGGCGCGCACAAGCCGGTCTACGGTATAAATACACGCGTGCGTTTATAACTGATAACGAAGAACGTCGGCAAGATGAGTGTGCAGTTAGACCAACCAGACATGATGATGGGCTTTAGTCGCGACTTCAATCCTAAAAATGCGCCCAAAAATTTTCAAGAAAATTTAAGAAAAATTGATGCAAAAAAAAGACAAAAGGAGATGGAAAACTTAAAGAAGGCGGCTAAAAATTTAGTTGGTGTAAACACACAATTATTGAAACAAAATACATTTTTGAATACTTTACAAAGAATTCTAAAGTATGCTAATGGCAATGCATCGGAACAAGAAACACTTCTTGCATGTTTAAATAGTATGGAGTATGAAAAGTGGCTTGTTACACAAGTAAAAAATGACAAAGATGCTGGCATATATCAAACATGGAATGTGTACAAAGATTTCTCTGATATTATAGAGAAAATAAATGATACGGAAATCGTAAAAAAGGTAAAGGACTTAAGAAAATATGTGTGGGATGAAACTAAACATGTTAGGCCTACTACTATAAACAATTACCACGGTATTTAACGACGCAACTATTTTTTGATCTGACAGGTTTGACATTCGAAGTTTTTTACAATATAAATAGACACGCGCGCGTACGCGGTGATGCTTACCATCTGACCGCCGAAAATATGTCCGTTCTGAGCATACCCCCGCCTGATGTGATTAAATTTGATGTTATCGTAATCGGCCTCGGTATCGGCGGCCTGCAGCTAGTTGATCTGCTTCTAGTCGATACTAGTCTAGATCGAACAAAGATGAGAATAGGTGCATTCGAAAGCGCAGAGAGTGTGGGCGGGCTTGTAGTCACTAAATCTTTTGCCGAGGGTGAAGGGCACAATATGGGTCCGTCGTACCATCTCGAGGAGCACGAGAATCTCAAACAATTACTAAATAAATTTGATTCAAAATGTGAATGTTTTCCAGATTCCTCCCCGGAATCAGCCTTTTTTTACAGCGATCTACGCCAAGATGAAACGCGAGCGCATGCTGATAAATACAAGTATGCTATGCAAGTGCTTGGTGACATTAAGGAAAAAGCGAATGCTATGCAAGTGTTTGACGACATTAAAGAAAAACCAAAATACTTGAGCGAAGGCGCGACCGAAGAAGAATTACAAGTCCTGCAAGAGGCGCTTCCGTGGTACGATGAGATTGTGGATTTTGAAATAAATTATTTTGATTCGAAATCAAAAAATGCGTTTGCGACAACTATCGAGAAAAGTTGATTGCTCCATTGTTTCAAAAAATTAAAAGTAAAGACGAACGCGTAAGTATTCACCTAAAAAGTAAAGTCGAGTCGATTAATTTCAAAAACGACTGGCTAGTGCAGATCAACGGTGTTAGCACACAATACAAATGCACTCATCTCGTGATCGCCGCGCCAGTATCGGCGCTGGGGCAAATAGAGTTGCTGACCGATGTGCCTGAAGACGTTAAAAAACACGTGCGGTACTTATCGAAAACCATCACCCCCAAAGCGTCCATGCGAGTGTTCGTCAGACTACAGGATGAAAATCTGGTTGCAAAAGTTTGCAATGCCGTAGAGACTTTGCTGAAAAATCACGAGAAAAATTACATGCATTTGCTCACTACTTTAGAAGAGAATAGCCCGTTATCACCTTTATGGTCCATGATTTTTATGCCCAAAGGGGGCTGCAAATATTACGATTTTTTGCTGGCGTACTGCGATTCTGACAAGGCCAATTCTTTGCACAAGGAGTACCAGGATAATGATATTATCTTTGATAATTTACTAAGGTCAGTGTTGGAGAAAAGCTTTGGAATTACCACCAGTGAGCTTCCTCGTAAGATTAATGCAGAATATATCAATTTTCATTCCTCCAACGCGTACCACGTTTGGGAACCCGAAATGGATCGAAATAGCTATGACAACAAAACCGCACGGATGGCAATCGAGCATCGCATCCATTTTGTGGGGGAGGCCTACAGCAAAATTTACAGAACATGGATAGAGGGCGCGTTGGTGACAGCAAAGGCTGCGGCCGACATATTACAGAAGTACGAAGTCTAAAATTTCACCCCGACTAACGACCGCCAAAAACGATAACATGTATAAATACATGACGCAGCCTGAATAAAACGGTTTCAACAACGGCGTCATGAGCGTAGAAAATTTACAATACTTAGGTGTAGTTTCTAGTCACTCAAACGTAGACCTACTAAAGAAAGCGATCGAACCTAAATTGGACACTTGCGTGCCAGCAGCAGACAAGGTCGACGTACTTATCGCAGAAGTAAGGGTATATGATAAGAATTCATTTTACACAATCGATGATTTTTTTTTTACCATTGATATGGTTGGCGTACGGAAAACAAACATAGAGTGGTTTTTCTTTCCTGTATACAATCTTATGGGTATGAATCATCAAATTTTTTTGGCAAATGCGGAAAATCATCGTTTGGGCACAGCCAATTACGAAATCGATATCGCCAAAAATGATTATGGTGCGTTTGCTGAAAAACTGACGTGGGACGGTATTGAACAATTAAAACGCTTATCAAATTCAATTTTCTACCACAAAATTTATGATATATTTTTTGAAATAAGAGAGCAAATAAGAATAAATCGTGCGATTTCAGTAACACTAAAGCTTAAAGATGACGTCAAAAAATATAACGTTCCTTTAAAGGTGTTCAACAACTTGGTGAATCATATTCAATCTGTACTCGTCGAAAAATTGTACAAAAAACGGGTGAATTACTTAGTACGATTAAACAGTAAATGCGGAGTAATCTATCAGAAAAGCGAAAGCGATCTTGTGTCATATTTACCTTTATTGATACACGTATATTACCGCAATATTGTCCGCATCGTCATTGAAAATAAATTCGATATTAGGGTGAAGCTGCTAACAGAACTGTCAGTGACGTTGTTAAAGGAACTACCGGGGCCGCTCTTGCAAACGTTGCAGTCGGGAAGGTTTACCGTAAACGTCAAAGCCAATAAACAAAACTTTTTCTCGTGGTACACAACACCTATGCTCGATCCACATACGATTCCGTATGTAATTTACATTAGTAAGCGAAACATCTTACAAACACCTATACATTAAATTTTGATCTGCGGCCCACATCGCATGAGTGCGTCAGAGACAGCACAGACTGCATAAATATTATTGCAGCGACCTCGGTAATTTTTGCTGTTGTGAATCTCATTCTGCCACGTACATACTGCATTACACCTACAGACTGAGACGCTTCCAGGAGTATCGATTTCGCTATTCAGCACTTGCCGACGCGCGTATGTATATATATCTATATACATATATATATATACACACACACGTATACACATTACATATTTTTAAATTATTCTTGCATTCTCTGTCAATTAACCATACTATTTTTCGGAATAACTTAGATGGACGAGTCTCCCCTTGCTGAAAGTACGTATCCTACTTTTAACATATACCAGATAAAAAGTATGAATGATAAGAAAAATCTATTTGATGGTACCATCTCCGTAGTAAATAATCAGGTTCCCGCGACGGGTGTCGCGCAATACAAGCTTTACGCGACGGGAGATTTAGACGGCCGGAACCATCGCAAATATGTCGCACTGCCCAGTGAATTAAAGATCACACCGAGTGTTATCAAGCAGTATAACATATTCGCCTTGTAGGAACCGTCGATGTCGAGTGATCGCGTATGAAACCAGATTACGCCTTTTCGACAACGATATACAAAGTGGTCAATCGCAAAAAGTGGATGAGCGTAAACTGTTGACTGCGGGACAACATTGTTTGACACCGTATTTGCTTAGGTCGAGATCTTGCAGATCATAAAGAAGTTTGAAGATCGGCACGTGTTGGAGTTTACGGAAAGTGATTTCCACACTCTTTGCATCAATTAGAGTAAAGCTGTCATGCGTTACCCAAGTGACTGCCAAAAGAGGCTTACAATCTTCGTCTTGGTACTTTCTTCTTCAATTTTTTTTTTCGTCATCGCAAAGTGACTCGACTCAAAAATTACAGACATTGACGCTTTCCGCTCGGATTTTGTTGCGTTTACTGAGATTAAGAAGATGCGTGTGTGAGGTGCCTATTTCCTATACATACGTCAAAACTTCGTATTTATATTTCTTTATCGCATGAGCGCGTCAAACACAGCAGAGCCTGCATAAGCATTACTGCAGAGACACTGGTAAATTTTGCTATTTTGCAATCCTTATTCTACGGCATTAGTTGATCTAATCTCCTTAACCTGCTGCAGTTGATAACGATCCGTGTGCGCGTTGCGGATCAGTCGGACGTGGGGTACCACCCAAGCGTTGCCGTCGTCGGTCGCGATGTCCATAACGCGCTTTCGGGCCAGAGGCGCGGTCCGGTTGCAACACTCCTTTGTCAACACGCACGGCATGCTCGCCGCCCTTCGGTTGGTGCGGTGATCGCTTACGTGCTGCCGGACGATGGAGATGAGCTCGAGCGCTTCACATCCCCGCATGCCGTAAGCGTCGTGCACGCTCTGCAGAAAGGCGCCCAAGGTGGTCTCATCCGGAAATCAGGCCATGCGTTGCGCGGCGTTGCTTCGGCGCGGGCCTATGATGGATTGCACGTCGCGCCAGCAGTCCGCACGCAGCATTCGGTCCGTCTCGTGATAGAGCACGCAGGCCGCCACGCGCCGCACAGCGCGAAGCACCTGCAGGTTGGCGTTCGCGTCCAAAGGCGCGACGTGTTCGCACTGATCCTCGCACAGCAGTATGTTGTTATCGTCGTGCACGTCGCGCAGGCTGACGAAAGCGCGCAGTTTGGGGTCGTGCACCGCCACGATCATGCGATCCGTGTCGCACGGTAAGCTGGTGACCGACCGGTTCAGGTTCACGGAGCGATTGGTCGCCATGCTGTAGAGGGCCCTGGTGGTAGCCCCGTCAATCTCGCCCTTGTACAGCAGCGATCCGCTCTGCGTGGTGAGTCGGTGCGCTCGCACGCTGGAGACGCGCAGTTGGTTGCGATCGATCATGTCGGGGACGCGGTCGTACAGCACCTCGAAAAAGGCGCGCATAACGGTGATGGAGCGAAAGCAGATGAGGGGCGTGCGCTTGGTGTGCGTACTGGCGCGGTCGCAGAGCCAGTCACGGAGCACGCACGCCACGAAGGCTAGGAGCAAATCCTCGCTGCAGCGCGTCATCCCGAACCGGTGATTGATTGCTCGAATGGCGGCGACTTTGGCCGCCGGCGCGTCCGCGGTCGCTTCGCAGGGCTGAACGTGATGCCCCGCGATGTCCAGGTGGCGTATTCGGCGTAGGTGCTCCTGCATGCATTCGAGCACGCATCCTTTGCGTACCCCGAGGACTTTGACGAAATCATCATGTCTGAAGAGCTCCGCGTACACACCCAGGGCGTTTTTCAGGGACTCCACCGTCAAGAGCGGCTCCAGCCGCTCCTGGGCGCGGCCCGTGCGCATGACGAGCATGGCGCGGTGGTTGCTGTCCTGCATGCCGCAGACGAACTCGTTGGCGTGGGCGTCCATGTTGCGCATGCACATGCAGGCCACCATACGCTGGGGCACATCGTCCGTCACGCAGATGGCCTGCATGAAACGCGCAAACACGCGCATGGTGTGCCTATCCACATCGCGCCGCACGTCACCGTATCGCGCGCCGCAGTCGTCGAAGCGGGCCACACGCCGACCATCCATGTGCACGATCACGGTATCGAACCGCTCCTTCGTTCCGTTCATCCTTACGGAGACTTTGATGGTGTTGGTTACGGAGCGGGCCGGATCGACGCTCTCCACGCCGATCATGCCCGCGCAGGTGGTGTTGATGGCTTTGGCGATACACATCGCGGTTGCGCCGGTATACACCAAAGTGCGCGCGCGCATACCCTCCATTGGCGTGTGCGAGGCGATATGTATAAATAGTGGCCGACGCGCGCGCGTAGACGATGGCAATGTCCAATCTGTGCTGCAGGACCGTTCAGCATTACTTCGCCTTACCTACCGAGTTCAAACGGCAGTTCGCGTTTAAAAACCTGTGCGACGTGGTGCACAAGGCGAGCGTGGACGAAGTTCAAGACTGCAGAGCTCTCATCGGCGATGAAAATTACGAATGCCTGCTACGAATCACGATGCTGAACGTGTCGCAACCGGAACCGTCGCGCGTTGAGCCGGTCGTCGCCGTTGGATGCTCGAGCGGCGAGGCCACCGAGAGCGAACAAAAAGGCTTCGAATCCCCCATGCAGTCCGCATCGACCGACCCACCCGTAATTGAGGTCCCTGCGGCGCCTACCGCGCCGCACGATGTGTTGCTCGAGCCGGACCGATCGGCAAACATTACGGAGAGGAAGGTTGCGAACGATCCTTCCACGTCGATACGTACAAACACAATCAAAAAGAATAATCGTTCAAAAAAGAGGATCTTGGCAAGCACCGCGCGGGAAATAGTAAGTAATTTTCAAAGCCACGATGACGAACCGTAGCGATACGTTCATATCAATATGTATTTATTTACAATATGTACATTATATGTACAGGAGCTCATACGATCTGTTTGAGCATCTCTTTCAATGCGTAGTGGCCTCCGGTCTTGGCAACTTCAAAAAAGTGCGCGGCGTGCTTGTAAAGAAGAACGTTTCTTCGTGGTATTTTGAGGTTTTTTCTTATCAGCCTGTTGAGCTGCGTTACGTCCACGCAGCCATCCATTTGCCTGATGTTTGCGAAAAGGTGTGTCACGATGTCGTACTGCGTCGTGTCGCATAGTTGCAGCAGCGCGATCGCGTAATGCCACGCAAAATCGCGCGCTCGCTTGGTATCGACACCTTCATCGAGGGCGCGCCAGTTGCAAGGCCTGATGTGCGTCCGTTTGCCGAATGCGGTTTTGTTATTCAGAAGGTTTACGCTAGTGATGTCGATGAAGCAGAAGGTGTACCGTTTGCGCGCGTTCACGTACAGGGCGCAATTCTCCCATTTGAAATCGTCTTGCAGCATGTCGTGTTCCAAAAGCTGCATGATGGCGCGCGCCGAAACCTTTATGATCTGCGTTACGGTTTTTGAGCTTTGCGGGGAGCTCCGCAAGAGAGTGCCCACGTCGCACATTGCCGCGTTCATGCAGTGCGCGGTCCACTGCAGCGTTTCGTCCGAGCTCGTAATTCGCGCGACCGTGTCTTCGTTACGGGCCCTCAGCCATCGGTGCGGTATGAGCATGTCGAGATTTTCGCAGTACGTCGAGGGGTCGGATTTTTTAAATGAGACGCACGTTTTTAGAAGGAACATGGTTTTGGTCACGTCGTTGGAATACTTCCAAATGGCGTGGTCGCCCGAGACGCTTCGGTAAGAGCATGTCCGTGCTCGATGATAGAGCGTCGAGTAATCGGTGGCATCGCACAAAACCTTCGGGGCCGCATCGCACGCGCGGTTCGTTTTGGTGTCGATATCTTGAGCGATGGCCAGTAACTGCTCTTCGGAAAGCGGGGCCACGCGGACGTAAGATCCGATAGTCATGTCTTGTCGGTACGACGATCGTGTTCGTCTCTGCATTCTCGGCGTCATGTTAGGGTTTAGGGTGTCATCAGCGGTACAAAAAGAATTCGACCGACTTACAGCACCGTCAGATAAATTCCGTCCATGACGGTCAGAGGGTGTCCGATGGGCGGTTTATGAGGCGCCGGCACGTCTGAAGGTTTTTCTGGTATAGGCGGTAGATTTGGAAGGTGGCATCGTTTTTTGGAGTCCATAACGTCACGGATCGGTGGACAAATATAAAGACCGTTGCGCGTATTTATACAACGCGGTGCTGCCGAATCACATATTCGCGATTAAATTATAATACATACGTACATTAAAGCTAAGTAGGCACAGACGCGGACGCGTCCCAGTGTTGGAATACCGTCACGGGCACGTAATCGTGGTACCGGAAGCGTACGCAGTGTCGGGGCACGCGCAGAAATGTCGATTGGTGGGGCGTACTGAGCCGTTTTGCCCTTGCTTATTTACATTGTACGTTCCCATCGCGGTTGTGTTTCAACCGGTGGGATCTGTTAAAAACAAATTTTTAATGCGCCTTAGGGTGCACTTGACATGGTGGTCGCAAATGTCCAATGAAAGTGTATAACAAATCGCATAATACTAATTTTGTCCGCGTGCCCGCGGGCCCCTGCTAGCTCTCGTTTCCGATTTAGGCGCCTGTGTGAAAGTCATTATGTCGGTGAACAAAAAGGCCCACACGACGTATCGCATTCTGCCGTTGGTGTCGTTGTAACCTATGCGCGTTTCATTACCCGCTATGTACTTCACAAAGCTCAGGGTCAGCGTGTTGTTGAAGGTCGCACCGTACGCCAGCTGCACAAGCTGATACCTGTCGTCGTCGACGCGGTCGTCCGTGGTTTCGAGTCGCTTCTCCGCGGACCTTTTGCGCGCATTCAATTTTTGCCGACGATCGGCTAGCTCTTTGCGCGTAAGCTTGGCGTCCGACGGTGCCTCTAGGGTCGCGTTTGTCATGCTGGCGAGCTGCGCGCGACGACCTTGCAACACCTTGACCGCGTATTCCGGATCATGCTTAGCTCTATGCAGCAGCACTTTTCGGTCCCGCTCCTTGAACACGTTCTCATGCACCTGCAGAATGCTCTCGATTAGGTTGCTTGGGTTGTCTGCGGTGGCCGGCTTGCTCGTGGGTCTTTCAGCACTCAAAAGTGCGGGAATCGCGTACGGCAAGTGGACTTTGTTGATCACGATGGGCATAACGTTATCTGCGTGTCGTAACAGACGCGACCACATGTCCGTGGTGTTCGCGTCGTTGCACACTTCGCACACCAGCAGTCTATGCAGCAACGTCAAAATAATACGCACGTTCTTCATGTCCATGGTAATGATGTCCCGCGGAGGATCCGACTGTTTGCTCGTCGGCACGTATATCTGAGACGTGGTGCGATCCTGCACCACGGGAATGTTGTAATGATGGTTCAGCACCCGTTTGACCTGTTGCCTGAAGCTCTTGTCCGTGTTGTCCGATGTCGGTTTGCAGTGTCTTATCAACTGAACCAGTCGTAAGCACAGCGGCATGTAAGTCAAAAACTCGTCTTTCGCATTGTAGAGTTCGCGGTACAACGCGTAGAGCTGGAGCATTTCCATTACGTCACCGTCGGGCAACGCCATTCTGTGGTTTTTGGGGTCTCCGTCGAAACGCGACTCTATCATGTTACGCATATCGGCTACCTGCTTAAGTCTCTGCAATGGAAGATTGTGCTTTATCGCGTACGACTTGACATAATTTCTGTTGGGGTAATCGTTCCGCTCCGTGTCGATAACGTCCAAACACGCAATGGTGCCATTCAGCGGGGGAGGTGACTTTTCGCTCGCGGCGCGATTTACGAATCTAAGGCTTGTCGTTTCCAACTTGCCGCGTTTCATCTCGACGTCCTTTTCCGCGTTGTCGCGCTCCGCGTGTAAAAAGGACGGATCGGACGTGGGCGGATCCCATCCCACGTCGAACGAGCTGCCGCACGTGGTGCAGCAGAAAGAATCGCCGCAATACCGCACGTAATGCCCTTCCGATTCCCAACAGGTATTTTCCGTGAAATGCTTGTCGGTCATAGTCGAGTTGCACGCGTAAACCGTTTTCACAAGCTGTCGCGGCAGGTCCACCTCTAAGGTCCATTGCGCGGACCGTTTGCGTTTTGCAGGTTTCACCTGCTTGGAATCCGAAAGGTGCTGCATCTGCCTGGGTAAAAGTTGAGAAATGATTGCTAAGAGGGTCACTCACGGTAGTTGTTGCCTTTTCTATTACGATGGGCGGTGAAAAAAAAAACTGGCTGTATAAATATATTGAACTGACGTTTCAAACGGGTGCGATGGATTCTGGAGCCTTCAAAGTGATTGTCGATAACGAGTACCATTTCGTAGATCTGGTAACCGAAAGCGCGCGCGGCGACATGTGCAGAATAAATCACGAGGTGTACTACGAAATCGACGACAGCAACGACCACCTTTCCGTATCCGATAACAGCGGCATAAGGCCGGAAGCCGATATTTACACGCGCACGCACGTGATCGTCTCGGAAGCCTTTCCGTACGCGACCACCACCTGCACGTTCATACTGCACGAGCGGTGCGTGGTGTGCAAATTTACGGACGACAATCCCCTTTCGCTGTGCAACTGCGAGGTACGCGCAATCTCGGAGGACGCGGCTTCCTTTGAACTTTGTCTGCAGTCCGAGAGCTTCGCCCATCTCACTGTGCACTGCAGCGAGCTGCACCTGCTAACCACCACCACACGTTACCAACGGTGCGAGTTGCGCGTGCACCGACCTCTGCGCGAAAGCGTCCCGCAAGCGCGCGGCGTGCCCGACCGCGTTCTGAGCGTCAGGTACGCGGAGGGAATCACTCTCGTGCCCGTCACCTTCGACACCTTACCCGAAAGCGTCCCCGCGCGGTTCGTCTCCACTTGCAACCGATGCGGCTTTTGCGACTTTTGCCGCGACGTAGCGCAGCTCGGCGTGTGCGAGGACATCCCGGAGCGCCTGACGCCGTACGCCTTCAACGATGACGAGCACGATGGTCTGCTATCCACAGTGGATCCAACGCATCACAGATGCGACGACTGGCTCTTATCTCGGACGCGCATCGCGATAGACCGAGACAATCTGGCGCTCTACATCGACGCGCACGACGCGTCCAAGACCTACCTGTGCCTGCGTATGCGGTTACCACCGCACGTGGAGGAGCAGTTGAGTCTGCTGTACGGCGCGGCCGGACTCGCTGACGCGTCTTTCGAGGATACGCTGAGAGCGCCGGAGTTTGAACACGCGCATTACTTATCCACGCGTCGTCGGGAGGTTATATCGCGGGCTTGCAGCAGGTCTATGTCCATGCGCGTCGTGGACGCGTGCACCCATTTTACGTTTAACGTTCTGAGTGGAGTATATACCACGAATCGCCAGTTGTCACCCGCGAACTGCGGCGTCGTATATCACGAGTGTCACAACGTACGCGAGGTCAATTTCAGCAGACTCTCGGAAGAAATTTTGAACGCGGCGGACATTGAAAATCCCTCGCAGCGCCTGTACTATCAGGACGGAGAATGCGGCACTAGTGAGCGTGCCCTAAATTTCTCGGCCTCCATTAAACACGCGCACCCGCGACGTGTTAACGGGCTGCAGGAGTTTTTGCAATTTGCGGACAAAAGCAGAGACGTGCACGAGCTGGTGCTGCAGCGCGTCCTAGTGTAAAAATTATATATATATTTCTCTCGCGTGTTACGCACGCGTCGTTAAAAAGTCGATCATGTGGGAAACATTCAAAAATGAGGACGTGCACTTGTTGGCGACGACGATCTTCGTGGTTCAGCTGGCAACGCTGCTTGTGCGTTCCGATCCCGGTTCGGTGCAACTGCACGTGCAGTACGCAAAATACAGCGACAACGGAAACACATTGAGGATCGATCGCATGAACTCCCTCGATTTTGATACCGTGATATTGATGATCGTCTTCTTTACGATCAGCGCGATACTGCACGCTTACCGTTACGTGGAATTCAAAACTCAGAACGGGATCGCGTATAGTATGCGGGTCTCCTGGTGGCGGTGGGCGGACTACGTGATCACCGCGCCGACTATGATCGTGGTCGTGGGCATAAGCGTCGGCATATTCGACATATGCGAACTGCTGACGCTTTACGCGGTGATGACGGCCACCGTAAGTTTCGGAATCATCGCGGAGTTTATGCACAGATCCGCGGTGAAATTGAACCTCAAAAAACATGAGGATCGTAATGATATCAGCTTATTCCCAATACAGAGCGCCGTAAGTTTCGGCGTGGTGACGGTCGCGATCGCAAGCTTTCTGGTGATTACGCTATTTGTCGCCGACCGCGTTGTGGATGTGGATCTGTCCCACCGTCTGCAGTACGTTTCGTACGTGTCCGTTTTCGCGCTAGCCTACACTTACTTCTGGTCCATCGCTATATCGGAATTACAAAATAATATGAAGATGCCAGCGTCCAAATCTTCCAAAACGATGACCGAGAAGACTGTGGTTTTCATCTTTGCCTTCGTTCCGTACATGATCATGTGGGCCAGCATCTTTGTGCGATTCGGCATAGCTGTGAACCAGGCGGACGGGGACGTTCCGAACAGCGTGTACTGCATCGTCGTCGTCATGTTTGTCGGCTTTACGGGAAGCTTCCCTATTATTCTTGCGTGCGAGATGTATCTGGACACGGTCGACCGAAACTTGGCGGAACTGCTATACACCACCGCCGGTGTGGCGAACAAGGTGGCGCTGGGGTGGTTTATGCAGATGGGAGTCGAGCGAGCTCAGAATGCTTCCTGATCTCCAAGAGTGCATATGGCGCACGGAGGGCACACGCGCCTAATACGCGCCCGTGCAGGGAGCGAATCGAGAAATGTGTCAAATATAAGCGCGCATCAATATAGATACACGCACGTGTTGTGCATACTCGCCGATCCTGTATATATCTCTACGTGTTCCCAAGTCCTAGTCGCGTATCTGTTGTATAGCATTTTGAGTTTGTCCTCCCATATCATCAGAGAGGTTCCGATTTTCGTTCCGGATTACGGATTACGATTTAACGTCATCGTCGTTATGACGTTAATCGTAATCCGGGATGACCTTAACTCGGAATGGACCTGGAATGGGAAATCGGTTCCGAAATCTGTTTCACGAGAATTCCGAACTGTTGCTGTCGTTTTTTACAAAATGCTGTTGCTTTCATGCCGACGTGGAACGAATGAGGAGTTGAGGACGGACGAAGAGACAAGACACAGACGGGCCGTGGGGAAACGCAAAGCAGACAGACGCTCGATCGGAAGAATGTGAACAATATTCTGAATCTACGATTTTAAACGAAGTTTGCACCTTAGTTCGTAACTCGTAATCCGGGACGAAAAGCGTCCCGAACAACGTAAGAATTAACACTGGGATCCCGAAGTTCGGGACGTTGACGTTTTCCCGGATTACGAGTTAAGGTCATCGGTGTCATGCGAAAAAAGGAATCTATGACCTTAACTCGTAATCCGTAACCCGGGATTGCAAATCGGAACCTCTCTAATCCTATCAGTCCCCCTCCTATTTCGAAGCAATACGCTGTCCCATTTTCCATTCTTATCCGTGTACCTCCCTGCAGATGGGATTTTTTAGAGGTAACTGCCGACAAGTATTGATGATACGTCTTTCTGTATAGGGTGCAGCAAAACCAATTTACGTACGAAAATTGATCCAACGGCGCTTAGTGATAATGTCTGATGCAATCTCTATTGATATCAACCGTCGCGAATTAATACAGCAATCGCGGATCTCATCGTTATTGATTGGCTCCATAACGTCACCCGATTGGATCGGCGTTTGCTGCATTAAATCTTAAGCGTCGATGTCCGATAAGATTATTTACATCAAATTATACTGCTGCACTCTAGGCAGAAAGACGTCCCCTTATCACCTGTGTGTCCCAGTTATTCAGAGTTAGAACTTCCACCTGCACAGAAACCTAATATGGACCAGTCATACTCGAACCAAATTGCAAGATGTGTTCCAGGTATCAATGAACGTTTGTATCGGATAATTTTTGAATATCTGGCGATAAATTTGACGCGGGAATCACCCGACTTCACCTTGAAAGACGAGCTTGCTTGGGTACTGGCCCAAACTTGTCATGAGGCTTACCTCTCGTACGGTGCATATTTCATCGGTATGTCGCCAGTGTTCCCGAATTGTATGATAAAATTGATGCTATTCCCTTGTTGCACAAAGCTGGGGTGACTTGGTAGCCTCTTCCACTTGTCATACGTTGCGTCTGTGCGTTTTGCAGGTAAACCCAGTACCTTTTCTACCGATATCAGGTGTACCCAATACCGCAAACGTTGCGAAATTGCTGGAATTACTAATTTTAAACCCACGGGGGTGGCTGAAGAAGATGCTGCGCTGTTTGTCTGGCGAACGGAACCGAAGCTCGACTGCGTAGCGTACGCGAAATCTGAGCAGCAAAGGTTGACAGTTACTGGAAACGATTACGTTAAACACCCTGATGTTGCGAGTGCCGTTGAGAACGTGTTTCAGTTGCACTTCTGGGCACATCGCATACCAGCCTCTTTTAAGGACCTAACTAAAGAACAACGAGACTGGCAGGACCAAGCTAAGGAGACGTTACAGCCATATTTTCAAAGCTTGGTTGTATGTATCCAGAACTTGCTGAAGGATTTTGTCGAAAAGTCCACTTTACCAGAATTCCAGGAACATATCGTGCACGACGTTCTTCTACCATTCGTTGAGCTCTCCGATACCGTCACGAGAGAAGGGCTCTGCTGGGGTATACCTTCAGACTGTATACTTTATTGGCATGAACCTATCGACCCTGCTTTCGAGAAACGGTATTTGGACTTCAAAGACATCTACTTTTCGAGAATTTCCAGAGTCAACTGGACAGCTCCAGACGTCCACCTCAATCCCCAAGCATTTCGTGCTTGCTTTGTTATTAACGTGATTATGTGGAGCATAACCACCAAAGGAACGTCCTTACTGAGAACTCCAATATTTCACAAACTGATTTTTACCGGTAAGCTACTGTTGATCCGCAGGTCTCCCTTTTTTCCTCTACCTTTGCCGAGCCTAACAGGGGTTGTATGTTCGCAGGTTTACTTTGCAGCAAAGAAGCAAATGGCAGGTTTAATAATTTTGATACTCTCAAAGTTTTGTTGGACATGAGCGACTACCTATTTGAAGTGGCTTCGCCTTTATTCTGTATGCCGACAAGCCATATGATATCTGACTTTATACATGACGTCAAATACTTGAAGCAGCCACAGATTGACGTCATGCATAAGTGTTTACAGCCTAACCGCTGGACACACATCCTCACTATGCCTTCCTGTAATTTGATCGGCATGGTTTTCTTAAATTCACGGTCGGCACCACTCTGGAAAAAGACTCCAGCACCAGAAGCGAAAAATAACCTCCAACTGCTACATAAATATTTTGGCAAACATGTGCTGAACTCCATCGACCACTTACAACTACGCCAGCCTCCAGAAGAAGCAGTCTCCGCGTACTTGGCTCGCTTGGAATACCGATACAGCAACTTGTTGAATAACTTTGACTGCTCTTATGCTGATAGCTTTTTTTGGGAACACCTTACACGCGTTACACAACCTGCATTAGCTTCTTTTTATATATCACTGTCGTGGAAGGAGAAGATCGTTGGCAGAAGTCTTACAGAGTGCATACTGACCGTGCTTTGTGAACACTGGCATCCGTGGTGCCTTGTTGCAAAGGCATGCAATTCGGGCGTCAGTAGTGTTTCCATGTTTGGCTTTCAACGCTTGCATGCTGACGTTTATTCTTTCGTTTTAAAAAAACTCAAAATGCCAAACGAAAGCACAAAGAAAGCTCTGGAAAAAGACGACAACTTATTGTCGATTTTCAAACACAACGGTGTCTGCCTGCTGGAAGTTCTTCACGATATGACGAATGCCCAGTACGTGTCCTGTGAGAAGTTGAGTGAATGGGCTTCACAGACACTCCATCAGATTGGCAACTGGGATATATCCAGTATACATTATGCACCATTTTGGAAACCGTGTTATCCATGCACACTAGATATGACCATTATGCGCGGCCATCGCGAACAGATGAATCGGTACTTTACCTTATCTACAAAGTATACTCTCTGGCTGATACAGCGTCCGCGCATATCTTTTCCTGAATTTCTCGACAGTTCCAAATACCAGGGGTTTAAGTTCACGCCTTATGCTCAGCCATGGTAGGAATTTCCGGGCGGTAATGGGAACCCATCGCCGTATCAGTAGCATACTGGACCTGCTTCTGGTTTCTGATTCTGGGCTTCGACTTTTATCGCAACAACCTCAAACTTCTAACAATGACTCTTATAGCAAGCACCACTCCGCAAGTAGCCAAGCTTTACGTCTGCTGCTGCAGTAGTTGTAGGTAGTATTTGCAGAACATACTTGCAACATATATTTTGGCCAAAAGTATAGGCCCTCGCTTAGTATTGTGTTTATTACTTACATAAAAGGACCGCCCTGTTAACAGTGGACGGGCCTCCCTATCTGTGCCTCGGTACCTTCGTGTTGCAGCTGTCATATTTATAAATAACCTATGCCACCTAATAACTTTTTCTTATATACCTTGAGTGCCTGCTCACCACGTAGGGGGGTTTGTTTCTCGGATACACAAGCTGTTCACCCTGCTGTTTACGCTGCTGTTTAACCTTTGGCAAGAGCTTGCCTATGTCACCGCTATTCTGCTATAGCCCGGAACGACCAGACTGTTTATGCCAGTGGGGTCATCGCATATTCGCCGTTGTCACTCCACTACCCTGCCTATAGGAATTATCTGTCCACGCCACCCTTGATGACCGCAGCACCATACCTGTCACTTTATTTGACCACGCCTCGCGTTTCAGCCGCAGCCTCCAAGGAGCAGCTTAACTCCTAACCCACCGCCTTCACTAACCACGCCTTACTCTTTACCCGCTCAATCCTCACACCTCTTCTACTCGTCTCAAAGAGCAGCCATATTTCTTACCCACCGCTTCAAATATCACGCCTTACATCTCACTTGCTGCCTCTGTTAGAGAGCCTCACTACTTATTCGCTGCCTCGGTCGCCCACGCCTCGCACTGCACTCACTGCTTCCAAGGTACAGCCTCACTCTTTATCCACTGCCTCGACTGACCACGCCTTAAACCTTGCTCGCTGTCCTGGTTGTCCATACTCAATCAATACGCCTCACTCCTTGACCGCTACTTCGACTAACCACGCTTTACTACTTACCCGCTGTCTAGGTGCGACCAAAAAGCAGCCTCACTGACTTCAGCTCATACCTAGGCTGAACTTCGGCTCATACATAGGCTGATTTTCAGCTCATACCTAGACTGGATTTCAGGTGATATATAGGCTGAATTTCAGCCCCATATTCAGCCTCATATACAGGCCGAATTTCAGCTCATATATAGGTTGAACTTCAGCTCATATATAGCATGAATTGCAACTCATATTCAGCCTCAATTACAGGCTGCATTTCAGCTCATACATAGGCTGACCTTGTGTGAACAGTTATCACTACTTGCCTGCTCACTAACACTCCTCACGTTGCCACCTCAAAAAAAGCCACGTCTTAATCCTTACTGACTGCCTCTTTTAGGGGCCTTACTCCTTACTCACCGCCTGGAAAGACTACGCCTCACTCCTTTTTTGCTGCCTTGGTTGGCCCTGTTCTACTCCTCAACCGTCTCCTACACTGACCAGTCTCTTTTCTCTTCTGCTATCTCAGTTGACCACGCCTCCTTCTTCAACTGCTGTCTCTCTTGATCAGTCCTACTCTTACCCGCCACCTCGTTTGACCACACCTTACTTTTCGCCTGCTTCCTCGACTAACCTTTTTTCCTCGCTCGCGTGAGGGCAGCGTCGATGGTGCGTCAGACAGTTAGCCAACTTGGCCAGATAGATTTTGCAAGGATTTTTGAAACTCCGCACCGAAGCGTATAAATACACCTAAGGTCGTGTTTCGATCGTGGCCATGAGCGAAATAAAACCGAACACCCGAAAGGAGCGAAAGCGTCGCCGCGTAGAAAACCAGCCGGTCACTACGCATCGGGGGCAGCCGCGCAAGGACCGTTTGGTGCCGCTGTGCAGTGAGGAAATCATAATGTACCAGCGCGTCATGTACCATCACGTTGCCATGCGGGTATGCAAGAACAACATCGCCGCCGCGGTCATGCCGAACACCCCCGAGTATCTCACGGAACCGCCCCTCAGTTCGGTGCTCGACCTCAACGACTTGCGGGATCTGCAACACGACCTGGATCTTTTTTGCTTGCAGATGATCGATGATCTAATTGTTATGGGATTCAGCGTCTTCACGATAACGCCGCGTTCCGGAAAGGACCCCACGCGGTCGGAGCGTTTGGGAATGCCGGTCATGCGGCGGTACAACCTGCAAAACGGAGAACGATACGCTCTGCGGCTTTCACACAGTGAAGCGAGGGACGCGATTGTTGTGCAGCGCAACGGGCAGGCAACCTTCTCCGACATATTTGGCAATCCGACGATGAACACGGCGCACGTGACCTACAGCGTCATCAAAGACATGCCCTGCGAACGAACCGGCCGTTTGCGCTGCGACGTCGCGGGAGTCTACTCGACGCTCTGTTTCGAACAGAGTATCATGCACAGCAGCATGATTGCTGATAGGGCGCGCGCACAGCCCTTCGTGTTCACCCGCACCCGCACGGACAACGCCTTCGACGAGCGCAGCCTAGTGACGCTCAACAGCGATCGCCGTGTGATGTCCGCCATGGAGAACATGCAAGCGCGCAACTCGATTTTTAATCAGATACACACACGACAGAATGAGGCGAACAGCGACGCGCTGTCGGACACTGCGAAGTATTACAACGACTCGTTGCATCCGTCGTGCCGCATCACGCACAATCCGCTCAACACGGTTCCACGAGCGTCCGCTTTGCTACCTTTGCCTATGGACGCGGACATCGCCATACCGCCGATGGCCACGGGTCGCACCGACCTGGCGCAGCTGCTTAACAAAACGCACGACGACGTCATGTTCGCCATGGGCCTTCGGTGTACGAAAGCCTTGGATACCGCGGGAAAAGGTCGTGCGAACGCTTGGGAGCTCTCGCCGGCGATGACGCATCGCTACCGCGTGGCTCTGAAAACCGCGCTAGTCACTGTTTGGAAATTGGCGATTGAAGAGGCGGTTGCGAGTCGCCAGCAGATTGTACTTAAAGACGTGCATTTTGAAGATGTGTAAATATGGATTTCCGTATAGATAGACGACGCGCGTCGGGTGTTGTGGGCCGTATGCAGTACGCGGTGTCCGTGCGCGAGGCGGTGCTGGCCCGTTCGTCCGCGCACCATTTGGAAGCGTTGCGGTCGAACGCGCAGGGCAGGCGCGACCTGGCCCAACTGCATCTCGTCGCGGCCACCTCGGAATTTTGTGCGCAGCTGGTGGAGGAGCTTGGACGAAACGCCGCAGCGGAGTCCGCGCTTCGCGCGATCAAAGGAGAAAACCTGTGCAACGCGCAGATAACCGATTTCGTGCGCATGTACGATCCCATCAACGTATCCTGCGACGCGAGTGCGGACTTGCTGGCGCAGGTGGCCTGCTTCCTGCGCGTGACCGCGATTGTGACCGACGCTTGCGTGCATGCCGTCGCCCTAAACTGCGTTCCCGCCGCCACGAGATGGGGGGTGGAGTTGGAAATGAGCGTGCATACCGCCGCGCGAGAGCACGTGCATCGAACCGCACCGAAGCTTTCCGGAAACGAAACGTCCGACGACACCGCTGAGCAGATACTGCGAGACTGGTACCGCGCTTTGCGGCCCCGTCCGACGCTGCACGAGAGCGCGCAAGAGCTGCTAATGCTGAGCGTCTTGCTGACGCGTAGCGCTTGCGGGAATAACGACCTCGTCAAGGCGGCGTGGGATCGATGTCGCGATCTGCGCGCCCGACACGAACTCACCTCCACTTTGGAGCGGAGGTGCAGCGCGGTGCACGACAGCTGTCCGCACGGGGCCGGATGCGGGCGCGGTTTGCGGGAGGCTACGCGGCGACGCCTGGAGGCGCCCGTGCCCGACGACCTGTATCAGATGGCGATGGAATACGTGCTCGCTTCGCAGGAGGTGCCCGCCGCTTGGGGGTACAACCTGCCGGATGCGGCCCTACGGCGAGACTCCGTGGCCTTTCGACGAAACCCTGCTAGCAACGTGGCCGCTCGGGTCGCTCCCGAGCTCGCGGGCAGCATGCGCAGTCGGGCACGCACCCTAGTCGAGAAGGCGCACCGGGCGGAGGACGATGACCTCGCGTGGGAGCTGGGGGTAATAGTTTTTGCTTACGACTGCGATCAGGCTGCCCGGGTGGACTGGGCGCGGACCTACTTTCTGGATGCCGAGCTGCACCCGATGCATGCGCTCGAACGCCTAAACCGTTTTCGCACCAACGCGCCGAGGCACGCGCCGTTGATTGTGCACCACCGTGGCTGCTGGTATATCCACGAGGCGAAAACGAATAGCTGCGCGCGTTTCCCGTGCGCGTGGTGCGCCTTGCACGAGTGGTGCCGCGTTGTACGGCAGGATCTGCAAGGTAGTCCGCATCGCGGAGCCGACCTTACGGAGCACTTGCACGCGCTGTAGCAACACGCGCATGCGTATTGAACAAGCACACTATAAATATCAATAATTTTGGTCAAACAAAAAGGGACGCGCCGTCATGTACAATCCCATCACGCCGCAAGCCGCCGTCGTGGTCAATGGCTACCTCGACGTGCAGAACATGTGCGCCCGCCCACAGAATTCCGGAGACGACTACATCGGCGGAGAAGGCAGTGACGATGAAAAATACAGCCTGATGATGCACGACCTCGTGTTTCGCTCGCCCGCGACCACTCAGATCAATCCCTCTTTAAACATAAACATGAGCGGCGGCCGTCCCAAACTTTACGTGTACTCTTCGCTTTGCCACCTCAGAAAGTTTGACAACCTGGAGTTTAACGAGACGCCCATCTTCGTGGGCCTGAGTTTGACGACCATGCCATTTTCGGACGCCAAGCAGAGACGGAGCAGTCAGGTGGCTGTGCGTGTTGCCGGCTCGGATACAGTCATCAACACCGGTCCGAGCGTCATCAACATCGGCGACATTCTGTGCTGGCATTACCCGGACAATGAGTTTCAGGATCGCAAGCGCTTAAACGGAAAGCGAAGCCGATCGGACGGTGGACGCTTCACCGCGGAAATTTTGAGCGTGGAGAATTTACAAATCAGGCTGCGAAACGAGGATAAACCTGAAGACGATATCATCAGGATCGTCGAATCGCGAAAGTTCGCCACGGCAATATCGGTCGCCAAATCGATGGAAAAGTGAGACCCTGTTCGCTTAGGGACGCCGTTATTTTTACGCTCGCTGTTACTGATCGAGGCACGGGATGGGGCGGGGGTGGGCGGAACGAAACGCAGCGCAGACATCCTGCTGCGTCACTTTCATTAGAGCGCAGAAATGTCCGACAGTCCGCAGAGTAAACGGTTGACCGAGCTGCTAAATATGCAACGTGCGCTCGTGTACTTGGAGCAGTTTTTGCTGCAGGTGGACCCGGACGCACTGATAGCGAACGGTGTCAAACCGGAAATAATCGACGCGGCGGAAGAAAGCGTGGAAGATCCCAACGAACGCGCTCGTCGTTTCAAATAAATAGAGTCGCCGTATTGACGGAAGGTCATTTTTCTGTAGGATGATGATCCGTTTTGCACTATGGATTTGAGTCACGCGCGCGTGGTTATAAAGGGCGGAAACGCCAAACTTGTCGAGAATGCTTTGATGGAGCAATTAAAAAATTGTGTCACGCTGCACAATCTACGACACCTGGACAAGCATCACCTGACAAAGCATGTTTTTGATCTAAACGGTAGTCTGCCGCTTCGCGTTGCAGTTTTCGATTTTGCCACGTGTTACATCGCACATCACATCGCATTTAAGCGAATCACGGCGCCCGCGGACTTAAACGCGGTGTTCTGGGAATGTGCAAATGATGGCGCGTGCATGTGCGCGCTGCGCGTGCTGCAGCTCCTGCAAAAAAGGATGAGCACATTACTGCCAGAGCGTTTTACGGGTAAGATTTTGCGCACCATGTGTAACATGCTGCACGCGCACAACAGATCCGCGGAGAGCGACCCGCGGATTGAGCACGCGCGGCTCATGATGTACGAAGTGATTGCGACGAACGTTTTTATCGACGAAACGCGGTACTCGCGCCATATACAGGACGGCATACACACCCGTCTTTTCAGGGAGCAAGGCGTGGTGCACTTGCACGTGTTCGCGGACATCGTCGCAACGACGCCATGCGCAAACACTCGCCTTTGCATGCAGCAGACTTTGAATCGAGGCGATCGCGTTTTGCGCGAGTACGTCGAGCACGTAAGATCGAAGTGTATGTGCGCGGCGGATCAAGATTACCCACCGCGCAGTCCGTACAACGTTTGTTTGAAACGAGGTTATCCGGTGTACTATTACGCTTCGGATCCGTATGGTATGACGGTGCACGCCATGGCCACCATCGTGCACGGTTTTACCCCCATACCCAACTGCGAGTATCACTGCACCGTCTGGAGCGTTTGGAATTTTTGGACACGACCGGATTTTCAAGAGATTCCCTTAATACTCTGTGAAGATAATTACGATGAAGTAAATCTGGAATATTAATACACAATTTGAAATCGATACCAAGCTCGAATTAGCAGCATGCCTCTGGGCGGTCTGCGCGACTTAACCACTTGCATCGTGATCATGCGCTCGCAACTAAAAGCATGCGCGGTGGATGTCAAACCGCCGGACTCCGGTGCGTCCAAACAGAGTAAACCAAACAGTAATCAATCGGAGAGCGTCAACCAAACAGCCTCCACCAATAGTTGATCATCCACGTAGCACTCGTAGCAGTCCTCGCCAGCCGGGCAGGTTGTCGCGATGGGCGCGACCATGTTCGCGTAGAAGTAGCACTCATTATCTCCCACGCCACCGCGCCAAGCGTACGCCACGCAATGATCGTCGTCCGCGCACGAGGCTTCGCAAATGTCCCGCTGGATCGCGGCGAGCTTGTCGCGTCGAGGCAGCGCGTAACTTTTGCGGTACGCGCAATCCTGCGTGTCCGCGTATTTTTTCGGGCAGTCGCACCAGCCTGTCCCGATGCGTTCGAAACTCCGACCCGCGGGTTCGAGCGTCGCTTCATCCGAGGTCGCATCCTCTTGCACGGATGCGACGGAATCGATATCTATCTTGACGGTCGTTTGGAAAAGCTGGTCCTCGACCGAGTACACCGCGCGCGCTGCGGCATTCGCCGCTAAGAGGAAAATGGCGCAAAAGTTTGCCTCACTCACGCGCATGTTGTAATTCGTGTAATCTCATGCATGATTCGTATTTATACAACCTTTCCACATATAATATGTATCGGTCTAAAAAACTACGCTTTTAGGTCACACGTGTTCGTGCTTTCTTTTGTATTGTTCGGTTTTTTTTTTGTCCACAAAATTGCATCATCATCGCTATCGTATTTATAAAGGGCATTAAAGTCCTGCAAACGGTGGAGCACCGGTTGGTGGAACACCGGAAGGTGCAGCACTGGCAGCTGCAGCATTGGAAGATGTAAGAGGGGGCGAATTTGTCTCCATGCGCTCTTGTTGTGTAACTTTTTTAAAATGCTTTACAACATTTTCGACGTGAGCCTCTCCGGCCACCACAATTACTTTCTCGGTTTGAGATTCCAGCACACCACAAGGTCGTAAGCGCCATGGCTTAGCCAATCTGCCAGTATACACTCAGAAAAATGTTTGTTGTGCATGCGTGATACGTGAAATGCGACGACGTACATCCATGTCATCAAGTCTTTCCAGGTGATTTTTGGACTGTAAAGGTGGTTCAGATGTGAGTCCATGGTCGTGTAATATTGTTAAAACTTTAAACATGTAATCTTGCACCTGCGAGCACTCAATGGCAATTTAGCGCGTACAATCCCGATAACGCTAACGAAGCTCGTGCGTATCCTCTCACCGTGATATTTTATTCTTGGTGCACGTCATATAGTTTTTTGAAAACGTTCGGTGGTTTAGATGTCGCATTGGGTTTTTGAAATTTCATCTCGTCGTTTGGGTCCAGTTCTTCTGTGTATTTCATTAACTTTTCGGAAACACAAACTAGTTTCGTCTTGAACACATTCGCGGACTCAAGCGCGGTGTCCCTGCGAAACCCAAAAAAAAACGTGTCAGATTGTCATTTCGTATTGCTAAATGGGTAACATAAAAAAACTACGTACTCTGTTTGCATGAATTCTTCGGATCGCACAATACCTAGCATACACTCAAGCAGATTGTCCATGACTTTGCACATATCTCATAGCACTGTATCGATGAGCATCGCTCGTCGCGTACACCACCGGATAATAATTTAAATGTGATTTCATAAAACGTAGCAAACTTGTATATATATATAAATACACGCACCTGCATTACAACACGCAACATATATCTCAATAAAATGTCGGTCATCTTTGTAAACGACAGCAATATATCGACGACCTTTGAGATGCCGGACGGCGTCCCCCCGGCGAATGACACCCACGCGCCCGATTTGTTGCCAGAAGAGGAACTTGAAAAAGAGCGAAATCGCCTTGTCGCCGCTTTGTTGGGCGAACCAAACACCTCCGAACATATTGACACAACCTGCGGCGTAGATCTTAATGTTTCATTACAAAATCTTACAGAACTTGACAAGGCAAGATTTTTAAACTGCAAAGAATATTTAATCCGATGGGAGAAAGTTCAATTCCTTGCAGTGGAAAACAATGATCATGAGGTCGTCAAAACTCTAATAGATGGAAACGATAAACGGCACGCTATGATCATTGAATATTTAGAATCGTACAGTGAGGAAGAGAATGATATTGACAATTTATTGTACGTTGACAATAAGAATAATAAAAATATAAAAAATGCGTGCTACGACACACTTTCTTCCGAAATAAAATCGTTTGGTATTAAAGGAGAACATTTCTCTATTTACGTCGAAAATTTAATTAAATTTTATCTGGTGTGTATTTTTCACAGACTTAGAGTGCAACGGGTTTTTGCGCGCAAACTGTTAGTTTCCCTAAAATTTGATGAGTTACCTTTTATTCAATCTAAATCTTTAACATCGTATATGATACGTTGGACTAACAAAAGGTTTTTTGAGAAAAGCGTGCTTAAAGAACACGAACAATTTATCGGCAAAATAAAAAATTTTGAAAATGGTTTGAATGATGTGGATTGTCAAGCTTTCAAAAGTTATATCGAGCACCACATAAATCTGCGGAAGTTTAACTTTCCGGCGTTGCATGAATGTGAAGCTTTATACTACGAACTGACGGAACATTCCCCAACATGCATCTATGGTAGACCACGGGATAAAGACATTTTTCAGCTGCTGTATCCGCACTTGCTAAAATAATAAAGTTTGTTGGTTGGGTAAACTTTTTTATCAAACATGTCATTTTTTGTGCTGCGCGTTTCGACCCGCCCATGGTACATATGCGCAGCGCGAACGCGGCGCGTACCATAAACTTTGTTCCACGTCTCAACATCATGGGCCTCGAAATTTCGCACGTCTATGTTCATGTCAACTCGGGCAAAAAAAATTGCAAAATTTTGCGCACGGTATATATATCCTCGCGTGCGCCGGCGGAACAAAAGGTCGGCAGCGAGGATGGCGCAAGCGGAAATAATTCTGCACACGCGCGACCACCCCTGCCCATCGGATGATACCAACGCATACTGCATCGATGGCACCCGTCTCATCGATGACCTGCGGCGCTTGAAAACCAGCGCCAAACCACGCCCAGCTAAGAACAACCTCCTCTGGTGCGCGTGCACCAAAACGAAACCCAACGAACTCGCCGTGTTTCTGTCCAAGAATTTCACGGCAGACTGGAGGTCCCATTGTCAAATCGACGCGAATACCAAATACGTGCACGTTACTCCCGAACTGGCCGAGTTTGTGGCCAGATTCGCGACCGCGCACGACGTTGCGGAGGCGATAAAGACGTGGGTCGCGGATGGGTGCGTCGCGCGCAATCCCGAACTGGCCGTCGGGCGAGCGAGAGCAACTGGCAACCTTGGCAAGGTTGCGGACGTTTCCGTGCGGACGGTCGAGAATGACGGCGATGCGGGCGTCGCTGTGGAAGGTTCGCCCGCAAGCAACAACGACCGTGTACTGATCGGAAGCCACAATAACATCAGCGATGCACCCACCGGCGATACCATTGCGAATTCAGCAGTTCCGTCGTTCAACACCACCGACGTTGCCGATCCAAACGCTGTCACGACCGACAAGTCCGATTTGTTTGCCGATTTCGCGTTTACAGCGAATACCGTTAAATCACGCAAGCTTACCACCGAAAGCGGGCTCAAACAAACCGAGCGAGGCACTACGAGTACCTTCGTCGATCTTGTCAACAGCGATGCGACCGCGGACGAAATCATGGTTGATGCCACGGAGCCTCCGTCGTTGGAGAAGGTGCGCGCTGTTTTGCCCGACGGAATTTACTGGGATGCCATCATCTGTAGTGAGTGAACTACAGATGATGGGATAAAAAGACTGGGTACATCAATAGTTTTGACCTAATGCGTATCGCTGGAAGACATTTCAAGCACCTAACATTGGAAAACACTGGTCATAACGTACTTTTCTATTTATGTTTGAGTTTGCATCTCGACATGTTTTTAAGTTTGACTGTTTTGGGGTGCATAAGTATGTAAATGTTCGTTTGTTCTGCGCAGGTTATCGACACTACGAACACTGTCACGAACGGGAATGCTGACGTCACAGCCGTTTTTGATGCAGCAAACGCTCCAGGCGCTGCGCGCGCAACCGTGACCACCTTGCTCCCGAGTCAGTTTGAACCGGACGCAACTGTAAACGAGAATTCCGTCGCAACCGTCGTCTTACGGGAACGCAGTGGCACCGAAGTGGCTGCAGACGTGGACGTCGACGACGCGATTGATTCTGACGACGACGAGCTGGTGCGTTTTGTGTTTTTGCTGTAGACAGTTGCCTTGTATCACGCTCATTCCTTTTTGCGCAATAAATTTGTATTGTGATTGTTTTCACCTTCCGCAGATACACAACATGCAAACCGTTCCTACTGTCGCCATGGATGATGCGGACGCTGCGGAAGATGTGATTGCGACTCCAAACGCTGCGCGCGCAACCGTGACCACCTTGCCCTCGGGCCAATTTGAACGCAATGGCAAGGTGCGCGTCGCCTGTGTCATACATCTGATGACTGCCACGTGGATATGTTATGTTGGCCAACCCTATATATAGGGGTGTTACAAGACATTCCCCATTGTAACACCCTACTGTAGAAATCCGGTAAATGCTTTAACAGACCATATGTGGTGCAGGTTTACGAATTCCGGTCCGAGTTGAACACGACGATATGTTTAAACAACAAATATGCAAATGCGCATGTTTTCTGTAAAACCAACCAAAAACGTTGGGAACATTTTATGGAGAATAAGCATACCCGCTCAACCATCAAAGAGCTTGAAGCGCGCTTGGAAATGCCTAATGGATCCCTCATTGAACAACATCATATGGGCCGTGGAGGACCTCCTGCCGTCTTTGTGCATCCTGCACTCTTTCTCTGCTTGGCCCAGTGGATCTCGCCCGCCAAGCACGCCGAGGTGGCGCTCGTCTACCAGCGCTACAGCGAAGGCGACGTGACACTGGCTAAAGATATCTTGCACCGTTTCGACGAGGCGAACGGCACGCGCACTCAGTCCCTCGTACGCGAGGGTCAGGCTGGTGCGGACGACGAATGGGTGCTTCACCAAGCCGACGCCGAGCTCACCCGCAAGCGCGCGCAGGAGGAAGATGACGAGAGGCAGCGCACACTCGCGAAAGCGCGGAAGCTTGACGACTACGAACTGCAGGAGAAAGAATGTAACCTGAGACGTTTACAGCTTGAACTGCAGCAAAAGGAGAAAGAGGTGGAGATTCGCGTGGCTAAACTTTATCAAGAGTTAGAAACCCAGAAAAATACCGACGCGCAAGAGTTGGAAATCCGAAAATCGAAAGACGCGCACGATTTGAGGGTCCATCAGTTCCGCGACATCAAATCGGCTTTCGAGAGTTGTCTGGATATTCCCGGCGTGGGCGAGGCGGAGCGCGGCGTGTATCGTGCGCACATTCACAACGCGGTCACCGAAATGTCCGGCAACGTTTCGAGCGCTCTCGCGATTGCTCCGAGCGCCGCTCCCATCAATGTCACCGTGAACAACAACAACAACCCCACGAACAATACCGGCATCACCACCGCCGTCCAGCCGTGTGAGGTGACGCCCGAAGAGCTCACTTGGCAACACCTGTGGAAAAAGAGGGGCACTTCCGAGAATCCCGCACTTCCCATCGCGAGTTTCTTGAACGACAGCGAGGAGCCTCGAGTACAGGAATATCGCGATAAAATGCGAGCGCACATAAATTTCATTAACACCTTCGGCACCAAACTCGCGACGAGCTGGCGCGCCGCGCACGACAGATACCACATTCCGGAGCAATCCAGCACAGTGCAAAATGTCCAGACGGGTATTCACGCCTCCGGATGCAAGCAATATTACGAGGCGGACAGACCTCTGATGCGGCAGGTAGCCGACGAGCAGATTCGAGCCTACGATGCGAAAACGGCACGCAATTGAATTCTATTCATTCTTTGTTCACAGGTTCAGAGTTGGGAAAATCGGTGGTTGCAAAGAGGCACGCGCGTGAACAATGCGGTATCCATCAGCGCGTTTCTGAAAGATTCCACCTGCAGTTAGTATGCCTTTAGTACACCTTTAGTACACATACTACAATTTCCTAGGACCGTAGGGTGACCAACAGGAGGGGCAGAAGGGTGGAGGAATGTACACAGCACTGGCAGGGGATGAGGTGGATAGGGAAGCAATCAAGGAGACTGCAGCCAAAATTCGGAATGGGGAGCTCACCAATGCAGTCCAGTTGGATGAGGAGGAAGAAGAGGATGAGCAATTCAAGGGCCAGTTCAGATTCCTGAAGCTGACAGGAAGGAAATATGCAAATATCACCAGAAAGGAAGTGAAGCAGGTCAGGACAGTGGTAGCCGCTGCAATCTCAAAGGCGGGGGGAAATCCAGCTCTGGTGACAGCAACAGCACTGACCTTCGGAGGAGGAAAGCAACCTTTCGTCCTGATTGGAAATGTAGACAGTGAGCACACCCAGTTGATGTTTGACCTCATTCAGATTAAAACAGCGAGCGGAACAGACTGGACAGTCAGGGTGCACAATGTCGGTGACCTCTATTGGGAGGCCCGATGGGCCTGGAAGCCATCGAACAAGCAGGGGAACAGGATGCCGATGAAGGCAAAGGATGTTGCTCCTGAAGCACCCCATGACTGCCGAGCTAGTGGAGGACATCAAATACACTCATGACCGCATCCACCCTATCTCAAACAACCATCAAAAGGTAACAACACATGCCACCTATCAAGCCCGAAATGTTAATACAAGGAATTCAATGAAACATGCACCGAGCACAATTCAGCCCACCACAAAGCAGCAGGTTGTGTTACATAACTTTACAAGTCTAACAAGAACCACTACAAAACTATCGGAGGATAACAGACCGTGGGACACGGGAAACACACGACAGGTGCTGTTTCTGAAGATGAAGAAGGGGGAGGATGGTGAGCCGCTGCAGAAGGGTGGTGATGACTATCTGGTTGATGGGAAGGAACCCCCGGAAATCATGGATTTCCCCACCGAGATGCAGGTTCTGGTACAGGGCCAGGAAAGGGGGAGGCTGGTGCTCTCTTACTTCCAGGGCTTTGAGTACTGCAGCTCGGTCACTCACGGAGAAGACAGGATTGCCAGGCTCAACCACATCAAGTGCATGTGTTACAATGAGAGGATGCTTCAGGGGGGAGAAGCGGGCCTCACCCCTGAACAGAAGGGAAAAGGGGAGAAGCGGGACAGAGGTACCCCTGGCTCAGTCGGAGGAACTAAGAAGAAGCTGAACAAATCCTTCAACACCGTTAGTGGCTAAGTTAAGTCTGCAGGAGACTAGCTCACCTGATTCTCAGCAACTATCTAGGATGAGCAGACAGCTGCAAGCAGTTCATACAAACATAGAAAGCAGAACTTTAAAAACAAAACACCTGTACACTTGCCCCGTTGGAGCACCGTGGCCTAGCACGGTGTCCGCCTTGCCAACGGGGGATCGCCCAGAAAACCCCGGGTCTTGTGTAAAATATATAAAATACTGTTGCAGCAAGCTGATTATGACAATAGCACTAACCATCTGCGGGCCAAGTCCCCAAAGTAACAGGCTGGGCACTAATGCAGGAACACATAATTGCTAAAATGGTCGGGAAGACAAACTCAGCAACAGACAAGATGAGCACTCCAATCGAAGGTATGTTAATCACCACCCTTCACATCATGGCCCGCTATGTATCCCTTCAAAGAAAACGGATGAGAGAGGAACTCACTGCATCACAAGGGCCGCTCATCCTCCTTTGGCACGTGGCATCCTGCCTAGCACACAACAAAGCAAAACTGACAAAAAACAACAACCCTGGACCCAGAACTTGGATCAAATGGGCACACATTAAAACCAAAACAAGACTACAGTATAAGACAAAACCTTATCAAAATGCCCGATACAAGGTAATGAAGGATGCAGTAGGAAGAACTTTCACAACACAAAGGAGAGGCAGACGGTCCAAACATGACCATAACACACCTTTGCATATACCCGCAAGGAAAAAGCTAATGAGAACACTAGCAGGAAGGAATCAACACCCAAACACCCACACAGAAGCAAACAGACCCAACAACCATGGACAAAAGGGGAATCCCGGTCAACTGGAATCAAGCACAACAACATCACTCATTAAAATGGTAGATGCCATACACACCGGAAGCAATATGACTGAAGTGCCATTTACCAGGAAAGAGGTCATGAGGGGAAAAGGGGGCCAGCCCGCTGGGTCATCAACCCTAAACAATAACAGTCTTGAAGCAGAAACAGGACACAACGGGGAAGGGATTGATTCTGAACAGCTAGATGAGGCTCTCAGGCTACAGGACAAAAGCTCGATCCCCCCCATAGGCTATGATGAACTCCTTTCAAAACTGGAAACCGGAGAACCAAGCTTCGTACACCTCATCAGGAAAGCATTGGGCAAACATCTGAGGACCCACTTCGGGGTGAGCAACGGTGAACACTGGAAACTCATAACCCTCCGAATTACAAATGAAAAACACATAGAAGCCTATATCTATGACTCACTTGGGGTAATAACAACAACCGAAACACAAAGCAAACTTGAAGGGGCACTCTCATCTTGGTTGAAAATTCATCACAAAACCATAAACGGGAGAAGTTGGAATGTAGAGGTATCAACGTTCAGACAGCAACTGGATAATCACACATGCGGGATCTGGGTTATCAGAACAGCGGAGAAATGGAGGCAATGGTGTGACAGGAGCGAGCACTTACCATTCTTCACCTATCTAAAGGAAGGGAGCATTGAAGGGGAGCACCACAACTCGGAGGCCACATTACACATTCAGGACCTACAAGAAATAATTCAAGACAGGATCACCCAGCCCAAGGATGAAAGAGGGAACACCAACAAGGACATTACAAAATACAACCCTGTATACAGCAGGAAAGGAGTCATTTCCATAGCCAACATTGAGACACTGTGCTTCAAGCTGAAACTAGACTTCACTTGCACCAACAACAAGCACACCTTTTATGAAATGATAAACGGTAGCCAACAGGAATACAACAATGACATAAACACACTTCCGCAGACAAAACACCACACCTATATCCTTCATCAAAGTCAGGAATGGACATTGGCAATACACCTGAAACATAAGAACACTGTCCTCTTAATCAAACCCTTCACAAAAATGGGAAAAGAAGGTCATGACAACAAGACACCAGTATACAAACACTTAGGTCTCAGATGTGAGATCGATCCCCAAAACAAAGGCCTTCTGGTCTTCCACACAGCAGTCAAAATTCAGGAAATCCTCCAAAATCTCAGATATGCAGGAGAGCACCAGCTAGAAAGAGACATCATAAACAGCATGATCACTTCTAACATCAAGTATCACCATGGCTTCGGGAAATTCACCAGAAATGAGAAGCTAAACAACAGGGGAGCGGTAGCCATAATCAGGGAGCAACTCAGATATGGGAATATAACCCCTGAGGAAATAGCGCAAAATAGAGAATTCCGGGAAAAACAAGTGGTGGTTGGAGGCATTAGAACAGGGAAAGCAATGGCTTCCAATGCCCAGGGAAAAAGAAACACCCCTAAAACCACGGGCCTGAGGTACCAGGCAGGGAAAAAACTGAGGAGGAAGGTTCAAAATTGTGAGCGGACGGAAAACATCTTTTTCCACAAAAACCTATACGGAGTGGATGGAAGATGCATCAAGCAAAAGGCTAAGCACTCACGGAATGAGGCGGAAAACATACGGCTGCAGGAACTACAGAGAGCTCAAGGGAGAAAGGAACACATTATAGTAATGGGAATGAATATGAGAGGACTGAGACACACAAAGGAGGACCAGGATAGTATGATTAAGCTAGAGACCATCTGTAACCTAGTGCTGGACAGAAAAGCACACATCATATGTGTCTCTGAGACCAAGATCTCAATCACAAGTATGCCAATGGTTAAGACATTGATGCTCCAGAAAGGTTTAAACTTTAGAATTTCACACACGGATGAAAAGGCTAGTATAGGGTCCCTCATAGTATGGAACCCCAAAGATATACCGCTGACACCCAATGCAACCTATGTGGACGGGGTACAAAAAAGGTCAGTCATGATTCGGTTTACAGGCACAAAGGGTTTCTCATTTTCGGTGGCAAGCGGGTACATGAACGATGCCAGCCTCAAAGAGGAACAAGAGGACTTCTATAAAACCCTTAAGGATTGGGCAGCCAAGTCAGGAGACAACAGAAACAAGGCCCACATAGAAATAGGAGACAAGAATTGCACACTGACCCAAAGCCAAAGGATAACAAAAGGTCAGCAGATGTCATACAAAGATCACCAGACTAAGAACAAACACCTCTTAAGTTACTTCAATGATGACAGGACAACATTAACAGAACTTATCACACATATGCATCCAGAATGTAATGAGATATTCACAAGGGTTGTGAACAACAGTTCAAAAGCAAAACTCACTCATATAATGGCAAACAAAGGAATGGAAGATAGAACAGCGGCTGCTGGTTGGCTTGAAATGAACCCATACATAGTTTCAGACCACGGTATAGTTTGGGCTCAGATTGACATCAGAGGAGAGCAGATACAACTACATGGGAAGCGTGTAGAGGGTGAGTATCCTTATTAAATACAACTGTATTCCTTAAGTACCTTCTGTATTTTGCCAGGATTTCCCAGTATTTCGGAACGCTTCCCATGTAGTGAGCACCTACGGTTATCTATGGCAAATCTGCATAAGCCGACACCGTGACCGCCTACTTACCGCCCACGCCCGCCTTGCATCGCTCGCTTCCCCAAGCTCGCTAACATATATCATTGTGTGATTGTGTGTTGTCATAAACTGAGAATCAATGTTATAGTAACTGTAAGTTTCACTTTGTGACAACAATTGTTGTATGTGTTCCAAAGTGAGAATATATTACTTTAGTATATCCCCGGTTTGGAACACGGGATTTGTTGCCAATATCATATATTATATCATATATTACTGTTTTGGATACATTCCCCGTGATTTATAAGTCTATACGGGATTTGTTGCCAATATCATATATTATATAACATATTACTGTTTTGGATACATTCCTCGTGATTTATAAGTCTATACGGGATTTGTTGCCAATATTGAATTATATTATATATATTAGTGTTCTGGATACATTTACCGTTTTTCTCTTCCGATATCTTATGGAAACCCAAATATTCAACGCCGACTGTTTTGACATTTTACCGAACATTGATAGTAACTCAATTGATTTAATTATTTTAGATTTGCCTTATAATCAAACTGCTTGTAAATTTGATAATCAGATTATTGATTTAGATAAATTATGGAAACAATTGAAACGTATCGGCAAACCCCGAACGGCATATGTATTCTTTTGTACGACTCGGTTCGGACATAAGTTAATATCCAACAATGAAAGAATGTTCAAATATGATATTGTATGGCAGAAATCGATGAGTTCGGGATTCTATCATTGCAATCATCAACCACTCCGATCACACGAAATGTTATACATATTCTATGATAAATTACCGACCTATAATCCACAAATGATTGACGGAATTCCTTACACAAGACAGCCTGGTCGACGCACTGAATTGTATACTGGTAACAGTCCAAGAATCGATACTATATCTAATGGGAAACGGTTCCCGAAATCTGTAATAAGTATTGCTAATGGTAATTACAAAAGTAAACACCCAACTGCCAAACCTTATGATATATTAGAATGGATTGTTAAAACTTATTCAAATGAAAATGATAATATACTGGACCCATTCATGGGTATTGGAACAACTGGCAAGGTATGCAAAGCTAATAATCGAAACTTTATTGGAATTGAAATTAATCAAGAATATTATTCACGTTTATCACTGCAATGTCAAACCACAAACAATCTACCACTTCCAATCGGGTCCGTGCACTTGTTTCATCCTACAAACCATGCAACATAAGCTCAAACCATTGGAATCTTTTTTGCTCTCCCCTTTTCTGGCGATTGCTTTCTGATGCTTATTCAAAACCAAGGGTTTTGGCTTCTCAATAGAATATTCTTGGGCATGTGGATAATCAGGATTTCCTAACAAGGAATCATATGCCAGTTTGCTAGGTTCGCCAGAAAATTGGCATAAAGCTGTATTCAGAAGAGCCCATTCCTTATCAACTTGAGATTGAAATCCTGATAAATCCTGTATTGAACACAACACAAACTAATCTAAGAATTGTTCTAATACAAATGCTGATATTATAAGAAGGCTGAATTATTACCTGTTCATCATCTTCATCATCTGAATCATCATCATCTGAATCATCGGAATCATCGGGGTCCTCATCATCATCTGCAAATAACATTACAATAGAAAAGTAAGAATATTGTTTACTTGCTAGTGGAACCTTCCTTCTCAAGATGTTCCCTGATACATTTCTCACGATATTTGTGTGATAATTTCTTTCTGGCTAGAAAACCCTTGACATCACCACCATGAGGGTCCTTCTGATGAATGAGCTTACGTCTTCCTACACCTTCTCGAGAATCTTTGTCATTCACAAACATGTAAGAGCCTTGTGTTTTCAACAAAGCATATTCCTCACCAGTAGGAAAAAGTGGTATCTTCTGTTTCTTGGCAGTTTCCTCTGAGTCTGCAAATAACATTACAATAGAAAAGTAAGAGTATTGTTTACTTGCTAGTGGAACCCTTGGCTAATAACTCTTCCCTCTTGACTATTTCAGAAGCAGCAACTTCAAAATCTGGTTTAGTTTTGTTCTGATATTCTTTGCTATACTTTGAAGCAACAACTTTTGCCAGTAATCCTTTATTCGTAACAAATCCTTTCTGATGAGGAAGATAACCCCTGGACAGCTTCCTGATATCAGATTTGAGCTTTTCGGGAGAATTCTTCACACCTAGAAGCTTCTTACCCTTCTCCTCCAGCCTCTTCTGCTTCTTGGCAACAGAACGGGTCACCTGTAATATCAATCAGACCAATAATATTCATTAGGAATATTTACATAATAATCCTCCTCTGGGGTAGTATACCCACAGTAAAGGGCCTGATATGCACGGTCCTCCAAGTCATACTCCCTTTCTATGCTACGTTCACTTTCTATAGAAATCAATTCTGCATCTATATCTATTCTGCCTGAATATGCTATTATACATTCTATACAGCAATCTGTGGATATGCAGTAAACACATCTAAACTTTGAACAACAAGTTACTGGACATGGGAATATCCCTTCAAGTAGATTACATATGTTGCAGCAGGGTGCCTGAAAACAAACACATGATACACATATAAGACAAGGGTATAAGAAGATTAAGAATGATAATGCAGATTTAATACCTTATCAGCAGGAGCAGGTTCAGGATCCTCAAGTGCAGACATTGGCCTCTTGCCTTTATCATCAGGAGTAACTGCAAGCAACAAACATAAATGTCAATATAACTATTTACTTGCTGTAAATAATGTTTCTAAGCTACACAACCTACAAGCCATACAAAAAGGCCAGCCATCATGGCAATGAATTGTGCATAGCAGAATGCAGTGATTTCAACCTCGTATTTGAGGAGAAACAGATTGAGTTCCATGTTGCCTAAACAGACAGCCAATTTACGGTTGGTCTTGTCCTCACAGCCATTCCACCAACCGATCAGATCTACACCCAAATGGGTAAGATGGAAGACAAGAGAAAATGTTATTGCTACAAACAGAACTCTGACAAGGATGTGTTTATCCTTGATACTCTGTTGTAACACAGCAGCTTTGCCCTCGGGCTGCAGGTTGGAATTGTCCATAGCCCACTGGTGAGCTATCTCGGGCTCGTGTCCTTCAAAAGTCACACCGTTACCATATCCCTGCTTGCTTTTAAAGCCTGCATCCACTGCCTGATACCAACGGGTATAAACCCCAGCCTTTGGGCCACCTCTGATAGCATACAGAATTTTCTTACCACCGTGTCCACGAGGGCTCTTGAGTGGGCCTCCTTCAGTGGTGGCCTCAGTACCGGCCAAAGTTGACTGCTTGGGTGCCATATCTGCATAGTACAAAACAGGATATACAAACAAACTATTATTCTTTATTGAAAATAATACATATTGTTTACTTCAGGCTATCAACTTGAGCTTTCAAAAGTTCCACTTCCTTCTCTAAATCCAATACTTTGGAAACAGCTCTATGATAACACTCTTTCCAGTGGTCTACTTCGTCTTGCAACCTATACTCTTTAACAGTAGGTGGTGGATAACGTGAGTCACGTGTTGCTATCTTATTCCTGTAAAGATTCGGTATGGCATATCCCAACTGATATCTGTGACTATATTTGTAAACCACAGGCTTCTGTTCTTCGGTTGCAGATTCGGTTATTGCAGACATAGCACGGGTTATGACCTCATATTTACGGCAGCCGAGGCCTTCGCAAGGACAAGTATTCACATACTTGTGCACTGTTGGAGTAGCCTTGCCCTATATTTCTGGGGCGCCAAATCTATGTTGTCACAAACTTGAAAAACTGCTTATCAGAACCGTCTTCAGTGTTTCACGTATCTATTTTTTTGGGCAGTATCACGTGCTCGTGGGAACTTTGGAGGCACTTTTACGTAAGACAGTGTGGACTGAAATTTTCGGCTTGTATTACGTGCTCGTGGGAACTTTTGTGGCACTTTTACGTAAGACAGTGTGGGCTGGATTTTCAATTTGTATTACGTGCTCGTGGGAACTTTTCAGAACTTTTTACGTGAGACAGTGAGCCTATTTTGACAGTTCTTTTACCCCTCAGTTGCTTACTGCCTATTGCTGTGGTACTAGAGTATTAAAAATTATGACAGCCCATGGCTCGAGACAGTCTATTATTACTCTAGGGAAACTGGGGCATATATGTGAAACAGTTGGTCCCCCGTACCATAAGACATAGCCAGTTGACTTTTTTATTAGTTTCTGCAAGCCTACTGACGAGGACTCTGGCGAGGTCCGAAAAGCTTCTAGGCAGCCAAGCAAAAACTCCGGTATATTCCGTTATAAGTAACAGCAGTATTTGTTTATAAGAAAGATTATCAGTGCTGAAAAAACAAAGAGTACAACCTGCCTATCTTTATCATCTGGCATTATTTTTGTTCGAGCCGGCACTCGGTCGTATTTCCCTATCACACTTATTACTGTGCTTATCTCAGCACATACCGTACGTTTAAAGCGAAAGTTTTAATTAAGAACTTTTATTTTCAGCAGTCACTGGGACATATTTCGTATTATCCCCACGGCGCTGTATATCGATCCAGCGGGCTATTTTTATAGGTACCTGATCAAACAACTTTTTTGGATTTATCTACTCTTACACTTTATACTCTTTTGGATTTGTTTTCAACAATGGCACAGCAACAACAGCAGAATGTGGCCCCCGGTCTACCGGCGGGATTGGGTACCCCAGGACAGCCGGTAGCCCCTCAACAGAATCCTGTGACCCCAGTGGCGGCGGCGGCGAATTTAACACCTGGTGTCCCTCAGCACGCCGTCGGCCAGTATACCCCTGCCTCGTTTGCGACCTACAATGCATATAGCACCCCTACTCAGTCAGCCCCTACCACCGGTGGATTACAGTACACGCTTCCTCTTGCCCCACCAGCCGCACCGCAGCAGAATGCGGCGGGTTTTCAAACTAACAACGGTCCACCAATCAACCCTCTCACAGGACAGCCCTACGTCTCTCGTTACAAAAGAGACTTCGAAGAGGAAAAACAACGCAACTTAGCGCTGGAGGCACGGCTCCAGGAGATGCAGAACTCAATGGGGGAGATGCATAACAAACTGATTCAGGCCCAAGCTGAGACGGCTGAGGCAATGAGGGAGGCGGCTTTCGAGAAACGTGTCTCAGAGGCTAGACTGGGAATGAGCAAAACTGACAGCGATTTGCAGAAGATGGGTGGAGCACTGGCAGGTGCAGCAGCGACGGCTGTCAAGGGGCGGGGCGGAAAATCGGTCCACTTCGAGACTATCGACGGGTCTTCCGAGGACGATGGAGACAAGAAGAAAAAACGCAGTAAGAAGGGGCGCGACAAAAAACGAAAAAAGAAGCGCAGCAGGAGCTCTGACAGCGACAGTTCCTCGAGCACCAGCGGCGGCTCCAGCAATGGGAGTAGGCGGCGCAAAGACAGACAGAGGAGAAAGCGAGAGAAGGGAGCGGACCTGGTGCAGACCGCTCGGTCTCTCAGTGGAAGCGCTGGGGGACAAGCTGGACCAGCAAAGCCACTTGGCAGCTCTGGTACCAGCCCTGATCCGAAGGGAACAGCGTTCCGCGCAATGATGGCAGCGCGGGATGACGCTTTCGCGCAGGCCCTCCAGTCTGGAGCGTCAGTCGCAGATGCTCAGGTAGCCGCGATGACAGCAGCGTTTGGTTCTGCTGGACCACCGGGTGCCCGTTTCCTGTCAGCCACCAACCCACCCACCAACAAACCTCCTACAGTGAATGAGCCCACCCCCACCCATAACCCTGCCCCTCCACCACCACCGGGAGCGGGGGGTGGCCGTGCCAGAATTATTCCGATTGACGCGCAGGAGATGTCGAAAACGTACAGAACGAAACCCCAGTGGGAACCGCTGCGAATGCAACTCGTACGCTTCGGGGTGGTTGAACCCGAGGTGGCCTATCAGTTGACTAAGACTGAGACCCTGTGTGCCGCGGCAGATGCACATAATGCAGGGCACCTCAACCTCCGCAAATTATAGCAGGGGGGCTCCTGGCGACAACGTCTCCACAGGGTAAAAAATCTCCTTTACCTTGTGATGGAAGTTCTCGAAGACGTTGTCGCGAGCGATGGGGGAGATGGGGGGCAGGTGGGACTGGCGGTAAAACTTTCTTTTTTCGGATCTCTCATATTTCTGGAATGGGTGGGGATGCAGCCGAGGTGGTGGCTGAAGCGATTTATTCCGTGGTGGGGCGCGCTGGACGCGGGGGAACTGAGACGGTGGTTTGCGGGCGAGGTGCGTTATGGGACTTATGTACTGGCGTCTGTAAAATCGAGAATGACCTACGTGGGGAAGTTCTGGAGTGGGCCTAAGGAGAGAATGACAGCGCATATTCAGACGGCCCTGGACCCGACAAAACGTGGAGGGCGCAGACTCTACGGGGGACTACGCTCGCGGGGTGTTTTCTCGTACTTTATGCTGCCACTGCGAACATACACTGGGAAAAGCGACTGTGACGCCGACGAAAAACTGATTATCAGGCGAACGCAGAAACCCGGCGACACCTTAAACACTGTGGGTGTTCGGCGGCGCAGGGTGTCGAGCGGGAGGGAGCGCTATAGGGCGGTGCAGCGGCGTGGTCGGCGACCCGCGCGAGGACAGAAGAGGGGGGCACGGCGCAACATGTGGAACAGAGGTGGCGGCGGGTGGGACAGGCACCCTATCGCGTATGGCGGCGTCTCGACCCTGGGGTACAACGGCGGCGCACTGGACCATGCACTGAAGCGACTGTCGAAAGGTGCTCAACGCTGTGAGGGAGTGTGGGACCTTGACTGGCGTGCAGGAAGTTGGAACTACTCCGACTGGACCCAGCTTAAGCTGAAGTATGGAAGGTCAAAAGCGGAAGTTGAGTTTGACTTGGGGGACAGTGCGAAGAAGTTGCGGGGTGCACTGGCTGAGATGTTACCGGTGCTGCAGAGGTCGAATGCGAGACTGCGACTTCTTTCGATCGAAGTGTCAGACTCAGATCTTTGGGCCAGCAGGATGGCTAAACAGTTGGTGAGGAGACCGCAGTGGGCATGGAAACGCGTTCCACGCTACACCCTCGACAGAATGGTGAGATTGTGGCAGGCCGCGGGTTCAGTTGTTACTCAGAGCAAACTGGCCCGTATCAGAACGTCTCTCGCAGCGATTGCCAGGAGGACACACAGTTTCATATTCAGAGTGTCATATATCTGCAAGATCCAGTTTCCAGAGAACCTAGGCACGGCGGCGCTAAAAGAATTCCTTTTGCAATGCATAAACGCGCGGTATCCCGAAGGGGCTGCAAGATCCTTCGTTCGACAACGGACCCGGGTGGTAAGAACTGCAAAGCAGAAGATTCTCAACCTGTTTTGCAACCTGAGTTCTGTTTCACTTTTTATTGACGATGCGAAGTGCAATTGCAGCCGGGCTGACGCTGAGCTACCCCGTAGACACGGACACGTCTGTTTTCGTACGACTGAGCTGACTGGTAAATTCGCGCCGCTGAACCGCTCCCTCAAGGACACGCCGAGACACTCTGACTACACGCCCGATCTTTTACTGTCTGGCACTTCTGACTTCCTACAGCAGCTCGATCACTTTGAGTCCGTCTCGCTAGCTTCACTTCGAAAACTTCTACCTTGGAAATGCACAGTGGACGGCAAGAACTTTATTCTGATCGAGAACGTTTCCGATGCGGTACTCTTCGTGGCCGTCTGCGGCTGTGCTGGATTGGTCGTGCAGATCACCTGGCAGCGGTTCGTCATACTACTTAAACGCCTAGATGCATACGCCATGGCCTGTGGACAACAGAAGCTCTCGATCTTTGTGCACCTTTATGCAGCTGTACGACGTTTACTTGCTTGGTCGAGGCTTGTTACACAGGACTACTGGATCACGCCATATACAAAACAGGACGCCCTTACTTTTTGCTTTACGCTGTCTGATGAGCTATTTGCGTCACCTCTTGACTTTAATTTACAGAGTGCCGTTTTTTGTACGCCATACCCTGAGGACACTATTTTCGGTGCTATTGACAACACTTATCGTATTCTGTGGCACGTGTGCGCTCTTGGAAACCCGATCTATACTCTCTTTCATATTCGTAAAAGTATTGAGCACGCCCTTTTCTCTGCTAAATCCACGAGAAAACCGGTTCGTATTGTCTTGATTGTACCTTACTGGCAAGAATGGGACGCGATTGACGGTGTTGAGCTTGTTTGCCTTCTGCTGAAAAAGAAGTTTGCTTTCCTCGCTCCTCAGAGTGCTCTGGGATTCCGTGACAGATCGACGGGTGCTAGGTTTGACGTGTCTGTGCTGCTAATCCAAAACGCGGCAGCAGCGAAATGCAGACCCGTGACACAGCAGGGCCTGGCGAGAGTATCACGGGCGTTCGGATCGGCGGTGGGTGACACGGGCGTGTGCTATTCGGAAAAATGGGGCGTGAAGTTCTGTTGGCGCGCAGCAGCACAAGCCCGTCCGTGGGTCCGACAATGCTCGGAGGAGTGGCAGATCTTTGACCGTTTCCGGACACTAATGAAGGGTGGAGTGGCGGCGGGCTTAATGCTCAACAAGCTTGGCGGGCCAGTAATGGAAGCTGTGCAGCGGGCAGCTGCGAACGCGGAACGTGAGGCAACGGGTGCGGGTAATGGAGCACTGATGCCGACGGTACCCGAGCTGTGGACTTTGCTGAGTAAGATGGGAGGCTTGGCTCGGGGAGTACTTGATCGCAATGTGGCGGTTGGCTTTGGAGTTTGCCTCCAGGTCTACCAACAATGGCTGCGGGAAGAGCGGGATGGCGGGAACTACACACGGGTGGCACTGGAAAGCACGGAGGTGGTGAGGCAAATGAAGTTCCGATTCTCTTTGGCCGGTTTGGACCACGTGGCTCGGTTCTTCCTTGACGGCGCGTTCGGGGTCCTCTACCTGATCGTGAAACACAAGGATGGCACACTGTGTGAGAAGAGGCGGCCGGTTGTACCCTGTTTTGACTCTCCTGACAGGATGCTTCAGAACCGAGTGGGCCGTGCCCTGTGTTTCCTGATCGAACAGCTTGATGGCCACTTTAACGTGCCAGCCACACAGGAGATCACGGGGAGATTGACACGGTTCAGCGAGGCGGTGGAGGATGGTGACACTGTGATGGCGGCTGGCTTTGATGTAAAGGAAATGTACGTCCGACTAAAACCGTCGGTTGTCTTAACGGCGGTGGAGTTTGTCGTATGCCAGGCGATGCGTGATCAACGGGGTGTGTTGGTAAAGACTCGTGGGAGACGGGGAGTCAGTTGGTTCTCGGCCGGTACACCACGGCGGGTGGCAGTTCAATTAAAGGCGACACATATTCTGGCAGGTGTCCGCTTTATCCTCGAAAACGGCTATCTCTTTGTGGCGGGGTGCCTCGTTCGGCAGGTGTGTGGGATCGGGATTGGCGGGGGAGCGAGCCCAGGTCTCGCACAATGCGTGTGCGTGTTTGGAGAGATGGAATGGACGAAATCCTTGGGAGCTGACAATCGTCTTTCAGGCATACAGTTTTTGGGGGCTCGGCTTATGGATGATTGCACTCTCTTGGCAATGACACACGGCTCCACGGCGGCAGACCGGCGATCCCTTCGAGAGATCTTTGACGGGTATGTCCACCAATGCTATCCTGATGGAGTGACGGTTGAACAAACCTCAGAAGGGCTATCCTGGGTCTTTTGTGGGATGCAGTTGACCGTCTCGGCGGGTGGTGTTGACACGAGAATGACTATGAAGAATGTCCTTGCTGGGGTGACAACGGGGGAACAACTGATCTTTTTCCCGTTTGTCTCCTTTGACTCTGACTGCTGCCGGGTTCAGAAGATGGCGAGCACCCTCAATGCCCTTTATCGGGTGGAAAGGCACTGCTCCAATGACGGACTTAAGGCGGCTGCTGTGGTCGATGTTCTTCGGGAGCTCTACTGGCAGAATTACCCCCGTGGATGGCTCTTTGAGGCTTTGGAGAAAATGGTGGCTAGAACCCCTCCTGGCTTCTGGCACCGGCTTTTCAGGAACCTGGAGAGGCTCGGTCTTCGGCTATGATCCACTATGAGTGCAAATGTAAGAGATGGGGGGGGCAAGCAATGGGTCGGGTGGGATGCAACACGGTGTTCGGTGGGGCCGTGCTGGGCTTGCCACTAGCGGTGGTGGGAAATGAGGGGCCTTCGGGCCAGTGCACTGGGGCTATCTGTGTAGAATCGGTTTCTGTGTAGCAGTCGATGTAGGTTATGACCTCATATTTATGGCAGCCGAGGCCTTCGCAAGGACAAGTATTCACATACTTGTGCACTGTTGGAGTAGCCTTGCCCTATATTTCTGGGGCGCCATATCTATGTTGTCACAAACTTGAAAAACTGCTTATCAGAACCGTCTTCAGTGTTTCACGTATCTATTTTTTTGGGCAGTATCACGTGCTCGTGGGAACTTTGGAGGCACTTTTACGTAAGACAGTGTGGACTGAAATTTTCGGCTTGTATTACGTGCTCGTGGGAACTTTTGTGGCACTTTTACGTAAGACAGTGTGGGCTGGATTTTCAATTTGTATTACGTGCTCGTGGGAACTTTTCAGAACTTTTTACGTGAGACAGTGAGCCTATTTTGACAGTTCTTTTACCCCTCAGTTGCTTACTGCCTATTGCTGTGGTACTAGAGTATTAAAAATTATGACAGCCCATGGCTCGAGACAGTCTATTATTACTCTAGGGAAACTGGGGCATATATGTGAAACAGTTGGTCCCCCGTACCATAAGACATAGCCAGTTGACTTTTTTATTAGTTTCTGCAAGCCTACTGACGAGGACTCTGGCGAGGTCCGAAAAGCTTCTAGGCAGCCAAGCAAAAACTCCGGTATATTCCGTTATAAGTAACAGCAGTATTTGTTTATAAGAAAGATTATCAGTGCTGAAAAAACAAAGAGTACAACCTGCCTATCTTTATCATCTGGCATTATTTTTGTTCGAGCCGGCACTCGGTCGTATTTCCCTATCACACTTATTACTGTGCTTATCTCAGCACATACCGTACGTTTAAAGCGAAAGTTTTAATTAAGAACAGGCATATTTACCTGAAGATAAAGATAAAGTTGAAGTAAGTTAGGAGTCTTGAAAACCTGCAAACAAAACAACAAACAGAATACAGTTACTCACCCGGAGTTTTCAAAGTGTATACCAGCGTCAGTTGTAAACACCCAGTTATTAGGCTTTTCCTCTGGAAACTCTCTATACATATAGTCATACATCCTTGCGTCTTTCTCTTCTTCTGTCAACTGTGGTGTTGGGTCCGGATCTGCTTTCTTTTTACCCTTATTTTTCTTTTCTGCAGCTGCTGCTTTTTTCAGTTTCTTTTCTTCTGCTTCTGCTGCAAGCTCGACCCTTCTTTTGTCAGCCATAGCTATTGTCTTCTCAGTTGCTGCTGCTGCCAACTGTTCTTTCAAGTCGTCTATTTCCCTATACAACAAACGGGCTTTTGGGTGTATTTTTTCCTGCAAACTTTCAACTTCAGCTTCAAGCTCAGCAATCCGTTGGTCTTTGTCATCCGAAGTTCTGTCAGGGGACTTCAGAACCCGGATCTTGGTGGCCGGTGCTTTTTTCAAAGCAGCTATTTCAGCAGTCAGCTCGTTAGTCAGTGTACAAGCCTCAAGGTTTGACTTCTGTAACTGGTCAATATGTTCCTTTTTTTCAGAAAGGTCAGCCTCAGCACACTCAACTTCAGCTTCAGTTTCAGATAGGTTATTTTTCAGCTCAGTGTTTTCAGCCGTCAGTTCTTCAATCCGGGCTTCCAACTTGTCGTTGGTTTCAGACTTTTCACGGGTCAGTTCTTCGATGCGGGTTTCCAGTTCTTTGATCCGGTTATCCCTATGATCCGTCATACCCTCAGGGAGCCCGTCCGGGTATTTCAATTCATATCCTCCAAAAGAAAAGTCTATTATTTCACGCTGTTCAAACGTCAACCCAGTATCCTCCAATTCTTTGAAAGCTTGCAGGTATTTTACACAGTCATCTTGCCAGCAACAGTAACCGCAAGAGCCCTTAGACTTTTCAGAGTCAGAGTCAGAGTTTTCAGCGATCCGTTCCGCGAGGCGGGTTTTCAGTTCAGACTTTTCACGGGTCAGTTCTTCGATGCGGGTTTCCAGTTCTTTGATCCGGTCAACGCTGTGAGGACTGGACTGAGCAGAAGGAACTGGGGTTTCTGGAACTGAAATAATAGGTTCTGAACTGCTAGAAGCTGCTGGTGCTTTTGCGATGCGTTTACTGGCTGGCTGGCGGATGAGTTTTGTCACTGGCGAAGAACCCGGCGAATCAACTGTCAGTCTGGCCATAGTAAGAGATAGCTGTGCCGTATTCTCTGTTTGTTTAGAAAAGAAAGAAGAACTGGTTTCTTCCATACTTTCAATAAAAGAAGAACAGGTATCACTCAAAGAAGAAAATTCGCTGTTGAGTGCAAGGTTTGTAAAAGCCTCTTCTTGATCCGCGGCCTTCACGGCGGCAAAGCACGGAACAACTACTTTGTTGTGCAAAATATCTACAATAGAAGAATAGACTGCTGGTTCTTCCGAATCTTGCAGCCGGTCACACTGTTTGACAAACACTTTTGGAGCCCCTTCTATCGATAAAACTCGCTCACAGGTGTCGATGCGGTGCGGCTCTAACAAACAAAAGACTCCACCGTATGAGCACTTATTCTCACAACGCACATACATATTATTCTCAAACTTTAAAGCGATACAGCGAGCGTTTCCAACTCTGGCTTTTTTCGAACGATTCGCAAACGTTGGCAGTTGACGCAACGGATCCCAGATAGCCCCTGCACTGTTAGGTTTACGCGAAGTTACAACAAGGACAGGAGAAGATTCGGAAGACTCTGCCATTATATCTTTTGAAAAGGGTCGAATTTTTCGGTGGGCAGGTGGCGGCGTTGAAAGTACCTTTTGAAAAGTGACGAAAATAGTTCCGCCGCCATTGTTATCGCAAGCGTCATCACATGCATGGACGCTGTCATGGACGCTGTCATGGACGCTGTCATAGACGCTTTTGGACACTTGATCTGGTGACCGCCACGTTACCGTCTTCGTGCGTGCGTACTGCGTACTGATACTGTAGTGTCATCATAATCGTAAATTGAAAACTGTTTTTCGCTAAGTATTTCCCTGGGAATAGAGATAGAGAAATTTAAAAAGAACTTTTTACCATTATTTCTTTGTTTTCATTTAAGAATATATATAAGTACATATATTAATATGGCTTTGACTGAAGCTCAATTAAAAGCTCAAAGGAAGTATAGAGAGACCCATATTGAAAAAACGAAGGCTTTAAATCGTAAGCATCAAAAAATATGGTACGAAAATCACAAAGAATTGCATCGAGAAAAAATGGGGGAATATCAACGACGTCGTCGAGCGATGTTAAAAAACGTTATTTGTTGCCAGAATTGAATTATATTATATATATTAGTGTTTTGGCAACATTCATCGCTTATTCTTATAAACATATTTAAAGAATATTATGTATATATAAGTATATATGGATTTCGCAAACATTGATAAGAGTAAGCATGCTATTGTTAATTATCTCGGTCTCAAATGGATCAAGAATATTTCCAAAATGTATGGGGCTCAAGATTATGTCTTGTCTACCATAAAAGCTCAACAAATTTCAATCAAAGCCGAAAGTCCCAATCATCAAGCATCTCTTTGGACAAAAGTAAATGATCAAGAATTATCGAAATTGTTAGAAAGTAATCATGGTATAAATGAAGTTATACAATCTCATGTAAAAAGAAAGGTATTCTTTGATATTGATGGAAAGGAACAAATAGATTTAAACGTATTGAAAACAACTATTCTCGATAAATTCCCAAATGCCAATATGCAAATTAGTGGTTCGATTCTTCCGAAAAAAGGAATACCAAATTGGTCATACCATATCGTCTTATCAAATTACTACTTCAAAAATTTGAATGATATGGCACCCTTTCGAACATGGACATCTGATATCAAATATGTAGATAATGGTATTTACACATCAAATCGAAACTTCAAATGTATCAATCAATCGAAACCTAATGAAATAAGAATTCAAGAGTATATTGAAGGTAGTCCGATCTTGACAAAGCATTGTGTATTGGTAGATTTCGATGAAGATAGTATCGATGCAAGCACATTAGATTGGGAGTTTCAAGATGATGAAAACTTGGAGAAACAACATTCTACCATTGATTTGAGCAAGATAGTGGGTTTTCAATTAGATATTCCAAAAGATTTCAATTGGTATACGACATCGTATCCACAAATCCTATCGATGATACCCAATAAGCCGAGAGGTCACGAACAATCATTGCATCATACAATCACATGGATGATAATGATTTGGTCATATCATAGTAATATATCAATGGAACAATTTTTGAAATGGGTATCGCAAAAGGATAATGATACAAAGAGACTTGAAAGGTACGAAGACTATTGGCATAGAGCAAATGATTCCTTTAATCCCGGCGATAACTTTATCAAGAATTTGCTTATACGATTCTATCCAAAGTTGTTTGAATATGATCGGAATTGTGTGAACTTTATTGAAAATTGTGATGTAGAAACAAACATGTATATGAATGATGAAAGATATCTATCTTGCGAAGACATTCATCAAGCATTGAATCAATCGCCGATAATATATCTTACATCGTATATGGGAGTGGGAAAGACCAAAGCTACTATCAATTATCTTGAGAAATATGAAAAACGATCAAGTGTTATGTGGTACTCTCCAAGAATTTCCTATGCCAACAACGTCACCTTTCGATTAAATCATTTGGGATTCAAAAACTACAAGTCATTCAAACCGAAAGACCCGAAGATTACCAAAGAGAAACGATTAACCATGTCTATGGAAAGTCAATACAAAGTCATTGATCCATTTGCTGACCAAGAAAAAGCATTTGATATCATCGTTTTGGATGAATTAGAAACTTTTAAACAGGTATTGATAAATGACACAACACACCATAAACATCTTCCGGAAAACTGGCGAGTGTTTCTCCAATTGATGAGGAATGCCAAAAAGATAATCATAATGGATGCCTTTCCTCATAAAGCGATGATAGAATGGCTCGGCCTATTGCGACCTGAAAGAGTGCTAACACTTGGTAATGATTATACCCCACCACCTCAACAAGTGATCAAGTACGATAACAAAGATGTATGGAGACAATCATTGATAGATGAATTAAACAAAGGATATAATATCACTCTCTTCTATCCATACAAAACTGACTTCAAAAAAGGAAAAGGCATCTATTGTTATGGAATGGATACATTCAAAGATATCATTTTACAAGAGACCAACTTGGAAAAAGATGATATCATGTGCTATCATGCAATGTCCGATGACAACGATAAACAAACGACTTGTGATGTGGATACCGTTTGGTCGACAAAACGATTAATCATTAGCAATGTATCAATAACTGTCGGTGTCAATTATGAACGATTGCATTTCCACAAAAAGTTCGCCTTTCTCGACCCAAATACCGTAGAACCGAGAAACTTCTTCCAAAACCTGGGGAGAGTAAGACAATATCATACCAATGAATTACATCTATTCTATAAGAAATATGAAAAGTCCTCCGTAACCAAAGGGTTTACGATGCCATACAATGCACCCGATTGTCCAATCTATCGAAAATTAGCATTGATATATCAAGAAGAATTCTTAGCAAGGAATGACTCGGTGTATAGTTACTTTTTTGAAAAGTGTGGTTATATCAATTTTGAAATGTACAACGGTTCAAAGGAAATCGTTTGGAATAAATTGGACGAGTTCAATGCCACGGCGTATTTTGCATATGGAAACATCGAAAATACTGATATTGTAGATATACATGAAAAACTGAACCCATTGGTATATAAGAATCAATCATCAATGACCGATAAGCTTCAAATAGCCAAGTATCATTTTCAAAATCAATTTGAAGAAAACATACCCGAGCATTTCGTCAAGGATTTGTGGAATAGAAAATTGATCAACTTTGTTCGAAAATTCAAAATGTTCTATCAAAACGAAGATCATATACTATGGAGTTTGTTTTATCAAAATGCAGCGATTGATACCTTGGAGTTACCAAACAATCCATATTGGAACATTGACGTTGAGAAATTCAAAGAATTCTTTATGATAGGATTTACGGGCTCAAAGATATACCCAAGTGTTATTTGTAAAGCATTAAATGCATACTTCGGAACAGATGTATACTCGATCGAGAGAGATACAAAAGGTAAGCGTGTTCGATTTCGTCTCCCCGGAAGTAACAAAATTGTTGATAAATATGTACATACAAGAAAGTGGAATCATTTTGTACCAGCAATAAGACAATTTCTAAAATAGCGTTAAATGTATCCAAAACACTAATATACATAATATAATTCGATATTGGAAACATTTAACGTTCTATACTATAAGATGAAACGCACACCGTGTCAACGATGTATCGCTATCAAAAAGGATGGACAACGATGTAAGAACATGACATGCAAATGGTCACCAATGTGTTACGCTCATAGACAAGTCAATGTACAAGACAGTACTATAGCCGACTCAGGTCAAGGTGGATTTGCAAGAGTTGATTTAAAAAAAGGTACCATGGTAGGACGATATACCGTGGGCACGATCAAACTTGATGCTGACCAGTTGCCACCGATGAATGATAGAACTCACATTTGGCAAAAGAATGCCAATACATTCTTTGATGCTGAAAAAACCAACTCAATAGCCGGCAAATACAATAGTTGTACAGCACGAGATGCAAAACGAACCGGTTGTTCTCAGAATGCCAAAATAAATTCTGTTGGAAATGTGAAGCTTACGAAGAATGTTAAGAAGGGTGCCGAGATCTTCGTCCCGTATGGAAAAGATTATTGGAATAGATAGTATCTGATGCCAACGACATTTTATGATTTACCAAAAGAACTTCAAGATAAAATATATTTTATGAAATATCAATTAGAGCTCAAGGACCGTCCGACAATTGACATTGAAGAGCTTAAGATATGGCGGGATTTTTTTGGTCTACTTGACTTGGAAGAATAAACTCATTGAAGTTTTTTCTGAACATACTCGGGTGACACTCCTTCTTTGCCAAATCGATAAAGAGAAAGTCATATCTATCTTGGACTGCTTGATTGAAGACATCATAAAATTGGTCCGGGGAAACCTCACCGCCAAGCTCTTGAGAAATCTGTTTCAGCTCATCTTGATTTTTCGTCTTCATAAGTAGGATGTGGGTCAGGTTTGATCTTATAGCTCGTTGTAGGCCAGCTCCATTGCTCGTATATGCTTGTGTTGCGAACAACAGGGAACACCCGATACTCCCCATGTTCTTCGTTTTTCCTTTGTGTCGATGACTAATAACAAATCTTCCCAACCCTGATTTAGGCCTGAACACAGGTGAGTCTAAACAATCATCGAAAAATATTGCTACAGATGGTGGTCTATTGGTAACCTTGTATTTGTATTGTGGTGGTGCAATGTTATCGTTTTCATCGGCAAATTCCAAAAGTAAGTCGGCTGGTATTTCGTATACACTCATCTCGCTTTTGTGTAACATGTCCATGAGTCTTTTATAACGTTTTGTTTTTTCAACATATGATTCATATTCAAGGGCTTCTTCATCTAAAATGTTTTCAATCTGAGGTATCACGTCTATTTCAGGTTCGAGCACGTCGCTCTCGTCTAAAGGAAGATCTTCAAAATAGTGTTTGTTATTCTCATACGTCGGCGAGACCAATATAATCCTCTCCAATGCATTGTTGTATTGCATCAGTCGTAGTAAATGAGTAAGGCTTGTTGTTTTAGCACCTCCGCGTTTGGAATTTGCAAGTGTTACCATCGGTAATTGAATAAAGTCGTCCGGAGTCTCGATCGGAAAAGCACTCTTCTTCGGAATCTTAATATTGTAATTCTTATCTTTCAGTCTTTGGAACTGCATATACTATAATGATAGAAATAGACTTGAGTAAGCCTTATCATAAGATGGGTCTAATTCAGCATCTCTTTTCCGAGGTGGTGGCGATTCCGATTCAACTCGGTTTTGTTTACGTCTTGTACTCTTCCTAACGATAACTTCCGGTTCTTCTTCCGATTGAGAGCTATCAGATTCTACTATCACCACTTGCTTTTTGGGTTTCTTTTTGACAGCTTTTGGTTTCTTGACAACGATACGTTCCACTTCGGGTTCGGGGGGTTCGGGTTCGGAATCTAACTGAGCTTCTGGCTGAGGAGATTTTGTCGTAGCTTTCTTAATGGTCTCTTGGGCTTCGGTAACTTTTTGAGATTCCTTAAGTTGGTTGGCCATTTTGATATCTTGTTTCTGTTTGGCTTTTTCTTGGCGAACAGCAAGTGCACGTTCCCTCATTTTCGCCAATCTGTCAAGTGTTGCAGAATCGGTAATCTTCTCTCCTTTAACTGGCATTAAGTAATTATAAGATACCCTAAGAAATAAAATTTCTTGATCTGACCTAAGACAATCGCTAATACGTTAAATGTTGTCAATATTGAATTATATTATATATATTACTGATCGGGATACATTTAACGCTATTTTATATTAGTATAGTATATACATGACCAAGGAGGCTTGGATTACAAAACTAAGGCAATGTGCTCAAGAATATAGACAAGAACACGGAATCAAAAAGAAGGGTAAGATGTCACAAGGAGATAAATTGAAAAGCTTGCGTGGTCGTCCGGTTGTCAAGAAGACATCAAACAAAAGTAGAACCGCCTTAGACCACGGTACTCCTAGCGGTCAACCAATTTACCAGCAGCCAATAAAGGACCCTGCCTTACCGACTAAAGCCCCACGAAGAATAGCACCGATTATGGTAGCACCTTTGGACAAATCAAGTACTGGTACAATAACAGGTGATTCAGTATTTCAACGACCTACCGAAGAGTTCACCGGTGTTGGCAATTATCGCAAAGCCGTTGATAATATTGAAAAGCGTATCAAAATGAAAAAACATATGAGGCGTGAAAAACGTCGAAAAGCGGACGTCACAAAAATATAATTTATATAGTATAGGAAGATGCCCCCCAAATCAAAACGGAAACAAAATCCTATGGCTCGGCATAAGCTTACAACCGACGATTGGGAAGACTTACAAAGTAAAAACCTAACAGGTGAAGAACAAACGAAAGCTTTACGTGATTACAAGAAGAAGTATCGGAAAGCAAAAGCGAAGGTTGAGAAAGTTACAAGACGACAGTGGACCAAGCAAAATAAGAAGCCTGCCAAAGAACAAAGTAGACTTGATGAAATCAATAAGTATACCGTCGGAGATTCAAAAAGACATATCAAGAAATTCAGTACCGATGTTGAAAAACTTAAGGTTCCCTTTACAACGTTTCTTGAAAGAGCTGGTCCCGATGGTAGCAGTCTGAACTATTGGTTACCGGAGAAGACAAAAGGAGTTGAGCAAGTATCAATGAGAGCGGTGTTCGAGGATGGGACCACATCAAAATGGGTCAAAGGTTCAGATCGCCAAGATGTGATGATGAAATTTGAAGAGATGTTACAAAGTCCAAAAGGCGGAGACAGTTCGAAAAAGTCTGTAGAAGTTGCTAAAGACATCGAAGTTGAGTATTATTCATCGAAATCACCTGAAGGTAAAGGTAGCAAATGTACGGCAGCACCCAGGAATGGTGTAGATTTACGATTGAAGCAATGTGTGATTAAGATAGAATCTCGCAACAATTGTGGTATCAAATCTTTGGAACTTTTACATAGGAAACGAAAATTAGATAAGATGTTGAGTGATAATCTCATAAAAAAGAATCAATATGAAAACAAATGGAAGCAACTCAAAAGAGATGCAAGCAATCATAAAGGGAATATTACAACGATATCTAATCAGCTGCGTTTGAAATTGTTTCCGAAAAAGGATGAAAATGGAATCAATACAGAAGACTTTTCTATTTTAGAAAAACATTATGAAATTAACATATTTGTGTGGGGTATCACGGACCGTTTTGATGGAGACCCGATCATGTTTTACCCGCCGTACTTTAACGAACACAATGACTATTCAAGTTATAATGATAGTTATCACATACTCTTACATGACAATCACTATGAACCGATTACACGTATCGATTGTTTTCGAGGCAAGACTTATCGACCATCGTGTCCACAATGCAAGTCTCAAAAGTGTATCTTTGCAAACAAAGAAACACGATTAACACCTGGAAACAAACAATGGCATCATTGTGAAATTTGCAATCGTAAATTCATGAATCAGGACTGCTACAATCTTCATACCGAACTGATAACATGTGATAAGGTTCACAAATGTAAGACGTGCAATGTTATATTTAATCCCAATGAGAAACATATATGTGGATACAAGTCATGTCCTAATTGTAAGATCATTTGTAATGTGCATGAGCATAAGTGTTACATGACAAAAGTTCAACCGAAACCCATATTGGACTATAAAACCATTGTTTGTTTTGATTTTGAAACAATGAATGACAACGGCAAATTGATTGTCAATCATTGTGAGAGCCAATATCACGATGGTTCATTTGTGATTCACAAAACAATAAATGACTTTCTGGAATGGGTATATCTCAAAAAACATGATAATCATACCTTCGTTGCTCATTGCGGTTCAAAATTCGATTTTAGATTAATCGTCGAACATATCATCAATGTACAACGAAAACCTCCACAAGATATATTATATACAGGTGCAGACATTCTATGTATGAGGATTGGAAATGTAAGATTTATTGATTCATATATGTTTATGACAAGACCATTGCATTCCCTTCCGGAAATGTTCGGCTTTGAGCATGAAATCACGAAGGGATATTATCCACATCTTTTCAATACAAAAGAGAACGAACACTACATGGGTCTTTATCCCGATATCAAATATTACAATCCAGAAATCTTGCAACCTGAAGCTTATACAAAGTTATATCATTGGTGGTTTGAAAAAAAGAGTAAATGTTGTATTTTTGAACATCCAAAAGAGCTTGCGAGATATTGTCACGATGATGTTACGATTCTTCGACGAGCTGTCTTCGATTTCAGAGATTGTTTTCTGAAGATTACCGATAGCAAATTTGACCCCTTCAGTTATCTGACACTAGCACAACTGGCTGTCAACATATGGCGACATGAATGTATGCCGGAGAATTCTGTAGGTATACTACAATCACTGACCAAATCTCAGAATGCCTCTATCAAAGAGAATCAATGGTTGGATTATATAGTACACACAACGTCGGCGAAGCTTGTCATAGATTTGGATGGTAAACGGAATTATAAACTCAAAGATTTACATATGTATGTTGATGGTTATGATAAGGATACAAACACCGTTTATGAATTTCTTGGTAGTTGGTTTCACGCCGATTTGAAGAAGTATCACAAAGATGATATTCAGTATCAACAAGGTCGGCGATCGGGCATGACATTTGGCGAAGTTAATCGACAAACCATGAAACGATTAGAGGACATCAAGGCAGCTGGCTACAATCTTGTATATATATGGGAATCGGACTGGGATTCACAAGTTGCTCAATTGAAAACTTCACATGTTGGAAATGCATTCTTAGATAGACAAAAGTTAGCTTCTCCCATTCATGATAGAGACGCGTATCATGGAGCCAGAGTTGATTTAGGTAAGTTGTTTTATAAATGTCAAGAGAATGAATATATCAGATATCAAGACTTCAACTCTATGTATCCTTCGGTAATGAAGACCAAACGGTTCCCGAAAGGGCATCCAGAAATCATTAGAGATGTTAAATCCCTTGATATTCATGGATACTTTGGTATAGTGAAATGCAAAATATTACCAAATAAACATTTGAAGTTTGGTGTGCTACCACACGTGACCAATAAATTGATCTTTCCGTTGTATGAAATGGTCGGAACATGGACCACGGTGGAATTGGGGAAGGCTATTGAAAAGGGATATGAGATTCTTGACATCTATGAAATTAAACATTGGAAGGAGACTACAACTGATTTGTTCGGTGCATACATTGATAAGTTTTTGAAACTGAAAACCGAGTCGTCGGGACCACCATCGGGTGACATCGATACATTCATAAAAGACTTTGAATTTCATGAAGGTATCAAGTTAGACAAACGAAACATCAAATACAATCCAGGTATGAGACAAGTTGCCAAAGATATGCAAAATATATTATATGGAAAACTCGGTGAACGATCTAATAAAGCTAAAAGTAAGGTCATTCAGAACCCAGGTGAGTTCTACAATACAATCAGTAATAAAAGGTACGATTGTAAATATGAGTTTATTGGATCTGAAGAGAATGAGATGGTATTGATGAATTTTACCGAGAATTCTGATGTGTATGCTGATACAAGGTTTTCAACGAACGAGGTGTTGGCCGCGTTCATAACCAGCTATGGACGATTGAAATTGTACGAGCTGATAGAAGCCACCGGGTTCTCAAACGTATTATACTTTGATACTGATTCTATTATATATATAGAAACAAAAGAGAATCATCATATATATCACGGTACTGGTTATCGACAACCATGGTTAGGTTATCTTAAGTGTGAGCTTCAAGGATTGGAAAAAGAACATGGTAAGTGTATTGAATTCCTGAGCACTGGACCAAAGTCATACAGCCTGAAGTTCGCCGATGAATATTGTATGACCAAGATAAAAGGTTTCTCTTTGAGTACTGAAAACTTAGAACATATCAATCATGATGTTATGAAAAATATGATTCTAAATCAAAGGAACGACCCAGTCAAAATGAGTAACCTTGTTATCAGACATCAATCAAAAAGCAACAATCACAGATTGTTACCATTAGGATTAGAAGTCAGATCGGAATCCAAGACATTTAATTTCAGTTATGACAAAGGAAACATTGATTGGAAGACATGGGAGATTTTACCATTGCGTGATTTATAAGTCTATACGGGATTTGTTGCCAATCTCATATATTATATAACATATTACTGTTTTGGAAACATTCATCGTGTATACTATATGTAAGACTATTATATAGTATGACAAGTAAACCGATATCTGAGAGTAGACTTCAAGAATTATACCTGGACCCGAAGATTGGAATGAGCGGTGCCAATGCATTCACAAAAAAGCTCAAGGCTCAAGGCTACAAGGTCACCGAGACTCAGGTCAAGGCTGCCATATCAAAGACTGAAACATCTCAAATATTGTCTCAACCAAAACGAGTATCCCGTAAAGATTATTATCCCATCTATGGACCTGTCGGTAAGAATAGCATCCAAGCCGATTTGGCCTTTCTGCCTCGCCAAAAGTCAGTCAACAAAGGATTTGCTGTGATTCTGACTGCGGTGAACATTAACACAAACAAAGCATATGCAATTCCTCTCAAATCTAAAACTGTCAAAGATAAGAACGATAAACGCAAGGAAGATGTTGAAGGCATAGTTCCTGCTATGAGACGATTGATAACCGAAACCAAAATGAAAACCCTTACAACCGATTTAGGATCTGAATTTACAAACAAACCAGTTCAAGAATTATTGAAACAAAAGGGTATCAAACATTACACATCTCAAGCTGAGGACCACTCTCGTCAAGGAAAGATTGAACGCTTTAACCGGACATTGAAGAGTAAACTCGAAAGAGTATTTGCATCCACAGGTAAGTCTAATTGGGTGGATTATCTCGATAATATTGTGGATAACTACAATGGAACAACAAACCAAGGTAATATCAACGACACTCCACCCGATGACATGAATAAGAATCGTGTTATTAGAAGTGTCTTGTTGAAACGCAATCAAACTGCCAAACTATTACAAAAATTAGATATCAAGCCCGGTGATCGAGTTCGATTGCGTGTGACTAAGAAGACATTTGATAAAGAGAGTCAAACATGGTCTTCGCAGGTGTACAAAGTGCGAAGTAGAAAGGGTTTGTCGTTCGTGATAGAGGACGGTGACGGTGATACCTTAAGCCGACAATACAAACCAAGAGAACTGAAAGAGGTTCAAGGACCTGTTTCCAAACCATCCAAAGAAACTCGTGGGACCAAGACTGACAGTGAAAACAAGCAGGCCGCAAAATCTGAGCGTGCGTTGAAGAAAGAGGGTATCGAAGGTAATACCGCTTCCAAGACATCCAGGAACTATGATGATTATGAAGTGAATGTGTTCATCAGCGATAAGAAATCGCCAAACTATCAAAAGACTTTGAAAGGATATCTTAAGCTCAATCGATCAAGGAAAAGTAAACGTAAGTATCAGTTGATATTCTATGACAAATCGGAAGAGGATGAGTTCGTTGATATTCCTGACCCTGAAATTAAATTGTTGAAAAAAAGAAACCGTTAATATATAATGAGAACTATATTGACCGATGAGGTCGGACGACGTAATTGTATGAAAATGATGGGAATTGCCAACGGCTCAAGTTCTGACACTCTGTTCCGAGGATATGGTAAACTCGCTAAAAACAACTACGTGATAACGATGCCGAGTCAAAACAGTGCGGTATTCTACAATAGTTTGAGAGATTCAATCATAAGAACGGAGCCATTAGTGAGAGACATTCAGGACTATAGCAGTGGTATTGATACAACCAGGCCTTATCCTATGATGCTAATGAATCCAATGCACACAATGACACAAGACGAAATCAATAATCAAGCTTTAAGGCGTATTGAGGAAGACGCTCAAGAACGAAACGCCATTCTCGCACAAGCAGCCAAACAACTACCACCAGACACTCCTGAAGCAGCTGGACCGTCAAAGATTACTGGAAAGGGTAAACATATGAAACTCGCAGTCGCAGAATCGTTGCAATTACACGAAATGCAAGATCCAGAAGTTTATGGGGGTCTCGCTTCAGAAGGTGTCAGGACCCGAGCCCAATCAACACAAAGTCCCTTTAGAAAAGTAGTTAATTTTGTTATTGGAGAAGACGTTTCATCCCCATACAAACAAAAGGAAAAAGATACTTAATAGTAATGCAAGTACCTTGTAATCAAAGCTATCAATCGAACGTTTATTGTAGACCATATAGTAGTTATTTTAGTAATTTTGTTGATCATCAAAATGATAAACAACTACATACGCGTGATGGGCCTGGCAATAGTAGTGCACCTTTCAAATCTATGGTCACAGTCAAGAGTAAACCAATCATGAAACCTGACGATGTTGACAAGTATACACAAAGAGACACCTCAAAATTGCTAAATGCTCTCAGTCAAGACGCAGTGAAATTTCCGAGTACCGCTTTAAACAAAGTATTTGGTCCTAACATTACATCTAAGGACGATTCTACACAAACGAAATATGCACGAGCATCAGATGTCTCTTATGCTTATAGCTATGGTGACCGAGGTCGGTTGAAAAGTATCATGAAAGGACTTCCGGGTTATTACGTAGACCGAAGTTTGTCGGGTAGAAACTCTACAACGTTGGTGTATCCTAAAAGCCAAGACGTTATTATTGCATATCGAGGCTCTGATGCAGAATTTGGAAGTCTGAACACTCTTGCCCAGGACATCTCACGTGGACAAAATGTAGAAGATTGGTATGTAAATCTTTTGACATTGATGAAACAACAACGTAGTACATCAAGATATCAAGAAGCACAACAACGATTTGACGATGTCAAAATGAAATACGGTGGGTATAAGTTATCGGTTACCGGGCATAGTAACGGCGGTGGTCAAAGCAATTACATATCGGAGATAAACAATGTGGAAGGGCATCATTTTAACCCAGCAATAAATCCTTTGCAAGAACCGATTAACACTCCGACCGAAAAGCAAGTATTATACTCAACTGAAGGTGATCTGATATCCTTGCCGGCACGATTGAAGCCACATCCCAAAAGCAATTATGATATCGTACATGTCAATCCAAAGGTAGGTACGGAAAGCAATTTGACAAAATTGCATAGCGTGGAACAAATGTACTCAGATACACCGGAGTCTACGCGAGTCAGTACAGCAAGGTCTCGATATGGGTTTGGAAACGCCATGACGGGTTCGGCTGTGGGAGCGTACCTTGGCTATTATACACCGACTGACACTAACGACGAACATATATTTAGGACCACTCAAGGTTTATTAGAACCAATCTTATTATCAGAAACTCCAAATGTAAACTTCACAGATTTAATGAATGTAATGGGTGTTAAAGAAAGCTTGGGCGAGAAGAATTACATACGTGAAAAATTGGGACTGAATCCTATAGAACAAAAACCGTTAACGGAAGTGCCGGTCTATGACCCAATCACGGAGATGATACGCCAAGCCACTGGTCGTGCTGACCAAGACAAGGAGTTGTTCCAAACCGGGGATTAATACTATAGTAATATATCCTCACATTGGAACATCGGTAAACTTTTTATTTATATGATAATAAGATGGACCGTGAAGAATTGATACGCTTAGCCAAACTTCAATACCCCGATATTAAAGAAGCTCATGTAGAATTGCTTGTAGATGATTATATCAAACGTCCAGAATTTTACGATGACCTTTGTACTGGAAACATTGAAGAACCAATTCCTTTAGATCGGGATACTGTTGATTCTATAAAAGATAATTGTTATATTAATATAGATGAGCGTAATTAGCACAAGAACGCTATTCTTGTCTTCCGAAGACAATAGCAATGGAGACGCACGTGTTTTGCAAATGAACATACCCACTCAGCTGATAAATTATCGAGCACAAACCAAACTGAGATTAACGTCGAATACTTTCTCATGTGCAAAGACATGGTATAGTATTAACGAGACCAATGGCATCTTCTATGTGGGTGATACGGCAAATAATACTTTAACGGAAGTGAAAATACCTTATGCAAATTATACTGATTTAGACCAACTAACAACGTTATTACAAACAAGCATAAAGACTGCCATTGTTGGATACACCGGTGTTGTAACTGTGTCATACAATAATAGCGGCGATGGAATTGATTATAAGAATAAATTTCGTATCACGTTGGACCCTGCAGTACCTAATATTAAGTTTGTATCATTCAGTGTGAGTGGGGACTTTTTTGCTTTACCTGGAAGCAATTTACAAACTGCCTTAAATTCAGTGTCCACTGCTGGAAAATACAATGACTCAGATCAAATACTCGGAGGTCGTGTGAATAGAAGCACAGCTGGTTTGGTAGAGATATCTCAACTTTCGGACCTGTTTGGCATCACTACACCTAACTCCGTGTTTCAATCTGTTTATCCATGCAACATTCAAACCAACGATGCATTGTACCTTAGGATAACATCGTTACCAACACACAATATTGAATCAACCAATCTTTCTACTTTTACAAACACTAACGAAATGATAAGTTCTGATATCTGGGCGAAAATACTATTGCCTAGTGACACAACGACAGACTTCATACGATATATAGACCCAAACGACAACTTTGTTATTGAAGTGTCTGGGTCTCAATTTACTTCATTTAGAATCACACTTACAGATTCCAAAGCAAGATTAATCACATTGGCATCTCCGACTCAAGCGTCAGACGGTTCTATCAATTATTCTTTAAGTATTAAAGTTGAAGAATTGGCACCTGCTGGTCTCTCAGATATTTTATAATATATCTTTATAATATATATACAAAGATGAGTCTGCCAATGAGTCTTGCTTACGGCTTATCGAAAATGAATTCATATTCAACTAATTACTTCAGATTAGAGACTACTAATCTTACTGAAGCATCAAGGTATAGTACTATTACACTAAATCTACCCGTTAATTCAATTGTAAACATGAAGAGTTTAGCCATGCATTGTTTAGGTTCCTGTACAACGCCTTTAGCATTTCAAAACGACGGAGACGTTGCTGATGAATTACATACGACGCTCCCCAATGGCATCGAGAAACTGATTCAAAGAATGGAAATTTTCGCCGGAGGGCAGTAGTTGACGACTGGTTTTCAATCCTACAACACGGTCAGTTGCGTACTTGATACTATCAAAACCACTCTTAGCAAAGAAATGACTTATCAAAGGGTTCTTAAGAATCAAGAAATCTCTGTAGCCGATGGCTTTTACAGCACACCTCGTCCATACATTTTGAATCAATGGCTAACGTTTTTGGGTGAAGCTGAACCTTCATACGTTGATACGAGCTGTTGCCCACCGATCCAAATAAGGCTATACCTTGCAGGTCCAGAAGTCCTCGGGTGTTGGCAAAAAACAAAAACGCCTGGTTTTGCAATTGACGCGAAAGCTCAAGAAGAATTAGTATCGAAAGGCAATTTTAAATTGGACAAACTTTACTTTACCGTTGAGACGATCACGTTTAGTTCAGGGGTCTACGACGCAGCGGTGGAATCAAAATTGCGTGATGGATTCTTGGAAATTCCTTACCTCAATTATTTTACATTTTTCGAAGGAGCTGGTGCTATGGACAAATCAACAAGGTTCTCTTTGAGTTCACAATGCATTAATAACATATATGCTGTGCAAAGGCCTAGTGATTATAGAGAAAAAAACAAAGGACTTATCAAATTGGAAAATACATGTGGAACAGCCTACCTACCATCATACTTTCAATTCTTAGCAGGTGGATTGGGTGCTCTACAGTTCAATATCAACAACTTGTTCGTTCCTAACTATCGAGTCGACCCTCTTGCAGCATTCAACCTTTTGACTATCTCTAAAGCGGACAACTATGGAACGCTATCGGGATGTAAAATTAATTCATATGAAGATTGGCTGAACAACCAATTCATTCCCATGGTACGTTTGAACCTTCCCTCAGAAATGAATGTTAGATCCATGACAGGATTGGATTCTCGGGGTTTAAACAGTTCCTTCTACTATCAGACTTCGGCTGCGTCACCAGTAGACCCGCTACAAACGGTACTTACAACAAACGAAACCATGATTATTTGCGAAACGACAGCCGTTCTTCGTATCGGTCAAAACCGTGTGATTGAAACTGTATTTTAAAAAGCGGTTAATAGTATACAAACATGGCTCAACAGCCAGGATTAAGCAGTTACAACATGATAAAAGATGTAGGACCCAACGTGGACAAACAGATTCACACCGCGACGATGTTTCAAATGTCAGGTTTTAGACCGGTTATGATGCAACAACTCCCGTGTAAAACAATCAATGACATCACATATCCACCATTTAGGATTAGCAACGTTCATCCTCTGGCTGGATACAAATCTTATACTTTAGGGCACAATCAAAAAGTGTCAAAAGAAATGGAAATGTTCCATTTTCCGATGGAGCATCCATTGAATAGTCGATTGTTGCAACCGGTTCCTCTGTTTTTTTCATAAGTTAATATATATTAACATGTCTTCATTTGGTAATGAACTATATGCAAAAAAAGTGATTGCCGATGATTTGGTCGGTCGAGGAATGACAATCGGTCGTGATGGTAAAAATGGGTCTGTACCGGAAGCAAGAACTAATTTCAATTTGTTAGGAACTGAAGTTACCTTAGATTTCGATGCAAGTCAGAGCGGCGACCCCGGTATCGCTAGTTTTAACATGGCGGGAAAGCTAAGCAAATTTAGAATAGCTGGGTTGCCAATTGTCACAGGTCCAACAAATACACCTCCTATAAATGTAACAGACAATGAGTTGTACGGTTACAGAGCTACTGCTGCCAATACACCTGCACAAATTTTTATGAAAATTGTAGACACTCCACCGTAAATTATTAAAAAGCATATAATATATATTATGTCAGCTTTCGGTTCAAATCTAATAGTGGAAGAAATTAACGGTAAACCATTTGTAAATGGCACGGGTCCGACCGATACACTAACGTGCGATACAGTTGTGTGCCAAACTATAGGCAGCGTTGAATCGCCACTCGAGACCATGCATATCGGGTCAGATATACGCTACCAGAACGATATCAAATTCATAGATACCCAAGACCCATTGAATGAACGAGAACAAATGTCCTTGTTAACAAATGGGTCGCTAAAAGTACACACATCAATAAAATTCAACGACTTCGTGTTGAACAACCCGGTTTCCAAATCACGATTTTCAACAGGCCTTGATGACCTCGATGCTTCTTTCGAGATTAAAAGTTTGGACCCTGTGGAACAAACACGAGTTAAGATAGGCGAAACAGGCTTCAACGAGATAACCTGCTTGCAAACCACAATCAATATTGAGCCATTAGGCAGTGGACTGCTGGTATCTAATGGTCCATTAGTTCTTGATACCGGCGATCTAACATTAACTGCAGGTAAGTTTATTGGAGATGGCTCATTATTGACCAACTTACCCACAGGTGCGAACCAAGATTTGCAATCTGTGACTACTCAAGGAAGCACGACCAGTGTCGCCGATGTTTCATACACCGGAACGGGTACCATGGTAGTCAATCAAGAAAAACTGAGTGGAAATAATCTTAGAATTGAAAGTGGCTCTGGCGGTTTAGGTAAAGTATCAATCGGAGAACAGACTCAAGGGTTTACCAATGCCGACCATATGGGTGAACGTTCCATTGCTATAGGTCGCAATGCACTATCTATTAATAATACAACCAGTAATGATACGATTGCAATTGGATCTGGGGCAGCCAACAATAATTGCGGTTCATTTGTTGTAGCGATTGGCGATGATAGTGCTCAAAATAACTGCAAAGATAATGCTATCTGTATTGGAAAATACAGCGGCGAGAGTTCGTGCGGCGAGTCGAGCGTGAACATTGGTGCTCTCGCAGGACAAAATTCTGCTCAGAGTGCCGTAAACACCGATAACACAATCGTTTTAAACGCGAGCGGGGTTGAACTGAATGCCGGTGTTGCTAACAGTTGTTATTTAAGACCTATAAGATTGTCTCCCGATCCAGCCAGCGAGTCACAAATGCTTCATTACGATACAGCATCAAACGAAGTACGTTACGGTCCTGTTTCCAGTGGCGGAGGTGTTCCGAGTTTATCCCAGGTCCTTGCGGTGGGCAATACCGGTTCAATCGCGGAATTGGATGAATTAAATTCTGCGTCTGTTATTTTAACCAATTCATTAAATTACGCTTATCCAAGTTCAACCAACTCACTTACACTATCAGGCGTACCGTTGACACTGATTACGAAGACGTACGCTAATACCACTCTTCCAACCAGTCCGCTTCGGTTCACCGGGGATGTATTTACATTTGTTAATAACACCGCTAATACCATTACGGCTGCAACGATTGTCATGTTTGATGATGATGGAATAAACACCGTAAATGGAGTTCAACCTTTTAATAACTCGTATACTCAAAGTAACCAAAACTGCACACCCATCGGTGTCTGTATTCAAGACAGTGCTACAACTCAAAGTTGTTTTGTGTTGATCGGACGTGGTTTCACGACATGTAGGAATGCCGCTGCTACAGATAATACGTATGTGAAGGGTCAACGTGTGAAATGCATAGTAGGTGGGGAAATTAATAGTGCTCAGATCACAGCGGGCGATTCATACATCGGAACAGCTATGGAATCTAAAGTTGCCGGTGTTGGTGGCGGTGTATTAATTTGGGTAAGCCCAGGATTCAATTATTTTACCTGATTATTATAAATGCCTGTAAAGCGAAATGATCCTAATTTACCAAGTTGTGAAACCGTCGTTCAAGATGGGGTCGGTATGAGAATTAAAGGAATTATAAATGGAAGACTCGCAAACACTCGATGTAAGGTAAGAAATATTGCTAACGCCCAAGGAAACGTAAGAAGATATAGTAAACAGAACTTACCAAAAACAAAAGCAAAAACAGAACGCCGAGATAAATGGGTGTCAATATCCTTGGCAAATGACGATGAGCATGTTTCTTTGGTATATGATACGGGTGCCATGATTACACAAATGTCTACCGCCGATGCCAGACATATAGGAATAATTCATCCAGATGGCACGTCCGATTTTAACAACGAACCAGGTTTGGTTATTGGAGTCGGCGGTCAAGTAAATACTACAAGATTTCAGGATGTCCCATTAGTCTTAGATGTAACTGAAGAACTTGCTTGGGGAATAGTAAATGTCTATGATAATGCACATGGATTATTGGGCATTAATCATATAAAACAATATAAGCGATACCGCGTGAAATTTAAATAGGTACATATGATATATGTCAAGTTTTGGACAAAGTTTAGTTTGTAAGAATTTAACATGTACAACGATTAATGGCAATTCACCATCGGGTGGCAGTTCAAAATGGACCGATGTTGCAGGGACAGATAATATAGAACGAGGTAACGGAGACGTGATTGTAAAAGATACATTAATAGCTGAAAACGCAACGATCAACGACAAATTGACTGTTGAGAACGATATTGATATTCAATCTGGCGGTATTCAAGCTGCCGCCGGTAATTTTACTGCTTGTAATAGTATCAATTTAAAAGCTAATAGTGTATCAGCATTTTCGGGAAATTTTGTAACAATAAATAATAACACAGAAGTAAAGGGTCAAATACTCAATATTGCACAATTAGGTTCTAAAACTAATATAGAAATGCAAGGGCCCAAATCTGCTAATTCAACATTTATTAGTTTGAATACCTCAAACGTTGACATATTAAATGCTGAAAATATATATTTTATAAATTTTCAAACGAAACCTGATGGTAGTACACCTAAATTTTTTAGAATTAATATGTCGGGTGATATTTCCGGAGCTCGTAATGTAGCGTTAGAAAGATTGACATTGCCGACACAGTTGTCTTATAAAGGTTGTCAAATTATTACTGCTTTGACAGGTGGAAATGTAAATGACAGAACAGTAGTTATACCAGCGGGTAAATTCATTTGCTTCTTTGATTTGACGTTAGGTGCAGCCGATGTAGATTCTGGTGTAAAAGTCATGAATATCACATTTAATACATCTGCTCTTCCAATAACGACCGCACAAGTAAATGCTAGAACATATGCAATAGATGTTAGTGCAGTTTCAACAAACGCTATTAATGATCCAGTTGATGGATTGGTATATGACATTTTCGTAGATAGTGGGCAATATGTGTTAAAACTGGACAGTGGACGCGATTTACTGGGACAACGTATAAACTTCCTGGCAAAATTTATAGAAATCCAATCTTAATGATAAGATATCGGAAGAGAAAAACGGTAAATGTATCCAGAACACTAATATATATAATATAATTCAATATTGGCAACAAATCCCGTATAGACTTATAAATCACGAGGAATGTATCCAAAACAGTAATATGTTATATAATATATGATATTGGCAACAAATCCCGTATAGACTTATAAATCACGGGGAATGTATCCAAAACAGTAATATATGATATAATATATGATATTGGCAACAAATCCCGTGTTCCAAACCGGGGATATACTAAAGTAATATATTCTCACTTTGGAACACATACAACAATTGTTGTCACAAAGTGAAACTTACAGTTACTATAACATTGATTCTCAGTTTATGACAACACACAATCACACAATGATATATGTTAGCGAGCTTGGGGAAGCGAGCGATGCAAGGCGGGCGTGGGCGGTAAGTAGGCGGTCACGGTGTCGGCTTATGCAGATTTGCCATAGATAACCGTAGGTGCTCACTACATGGGAAGCGTTCCGAAATACTGGGAAATCCTGGCAAAATACAGAAGGTACTTAAGGAATACAGTTGTATTTAATAAGGATACTCACCCTCTACACGCTTCCCATGTAGTGATACACCCTGAAAAACAGAAACATACTCCTACGGAGGAACCGCGCCTGAACGGAGCAAATGACACTACACATGACAAGTACCCTGGTTTCCCAGTAAGACTGGAACACACAGAGACGGTAGGAGGTTTTAAAAAGCTTACAAAGGCTGCGGTAGCCAGAATCTTGGAGAAAAATGGATACACCATAAAGCATTTAGCAAATGCAAGCACTGAACAAAACAATGCAGCACAAGTAATAAACACTGTCCTAGGAGACACCACAGACTACAATATGAAAAAGGAGGATATCCACGGAGACAACCTAAAGGAAGACTCAAGCACATGGAAGGGAAAGCTGACGAGCACAAAAGGTAGCATAAAGTGGCACAACAAGACCAAAGAATGGTGGATACACATGGACTCACCTTGGAACTCCGCACACATCCGCTCTAGGGGCATTGGCATGCCAGAGGGAGTGACACAGCATGGTTACACAAAAATTGGTAATCTTTGGAGCTTGAAATTCCCAATCAAGTATGGGAAAAAAGATGTTCTGAAATACCTCAAAACACACTTTCATTTGGGAAACACCGAAGTCTTAAAACTCGAAGGACCTAAGGAGCATGGAGAAGGGCACATATGGGACATCTGCATGCACCAGAGCCTGCAAGCAGAGCATTGGAGTCATTGCGGCAAACCCCTAGCAGCCCTTGACAAAACCAATGCATACAACTTCAAATATGCCACTGGGTGGAAAGCCTATACAGAAAGACTACAAAAGCTAGTAAACAAAAAGCAAGAATTGGAGGGCAGTAAGGAGAATATGGATAACTGTAGTCCCCATAAAGAAGATACGGACCACACTTGGGACTTCATCCATGAATCAGCAAACAAAGCGGCGTGTGCCGCATTTGGAACGAGTGGGAAAAAGATGCACAAAAGGCCGGTCCCATCAGCCACATCAAACTATCTATACAAATGGCTTCAGTCATTGAGGAAAGCACACCGAATGCTGGGAGAGATAGAAAAGGAGAAGGACTCGGAAGCAACAGAATGCCTCGTCAGTACCATACCTTGTGACAGTCTTTGTAGGAAGCCACAAGAAACGGCTGAGGCATGGAGTATCAGACTTGAGGCGAGCCTGCCAACAGTTACAAAAGCATTCCAAGAGAGCAGAATCAAGGACATAAGATACTGGAAGCTCCGGGAGAAGGAAGAGATGCAACATCTGTTTGCAAAGAAAGTTTCAGCCTTCTTGGACAGAGCTTTAGGAAACAAAAAAGGGACGGAAAAGGGTGCAGCTCCAGAATATGACGAGAAAGGTGAGGTATCGCTAACAGCAAATGAAAGGAAGCAAGCCATTTTAAAAGAATACAAAGAAAATAAACTCTTCTCCACAAGACCCGAAGCACCCAAGCACCTACCCCCATGGTTGAGATCGATCTTAGAGAACAGCCCCAAACTACCTCAGCATGTCACCGAGCAGCTAGCAGAACCTATACTCATGAAGGAGTTGGAGGCAGTCTATGGATCATGTGGAGTATCCACAGCCCCAGGCCCATCGGGAATGCATTATGCACAATGGATACAGGGACCCCAAAACCTCCAGGAATTAATACTTGAAATGTTTAACAACATTCTGAGGACAGGCTCTTTTCCAAGATTAGCAAAAGCGGGCTTCATTCAACCGATCCCCAAAGATCCAAGCAAACCGTGCACCTCAGATAATTCCAGACCACTCACCATGCTGGAAACAGGCATGAAGTTGTTCAATTCCATCATTGCAAATAGAATAAAGAAGGCTTTATCCAAACATCCGGTCTTTTTTCCAATCCAAGATGCCTTCTTACCCAATAAAAACATTGAGGATTCGTTGCAAGTCCTAAATGAAGTGATTTCCGATGCTAACAGATTCGACAAAGAACTGCATGTTGTCTACCTGGACCTTAAACAAGCTTTTGACCGAGCAGAATTTTGGATGAGCAAACTAGCACTGGAGAAAATAGGATTGCCCGAAAACATCATTACAATCATCTAGGACATCACATCCGAAGCATCCCGATCAGTCCTCACATCTGAAGGCATGACAGATGAATGGATGCTCGAATGCGGGGTGCCCCAAGGAGAAGTCCTAAGTCCCCTCAGGTTTGTGGCAATTATGGACATATTGGCCATCTGGCTGGCAGAAAGGGCTAACGGGAAGAACCCCATGAAACAGACCTACGGGTATGCCCTGGAGAAACCGAGAGATGCTACCAGAAACCCGGGAGCTACTTCACCCCAGAAGAACAGGAAATGGCTGAACATGAATTCACCGCCTAACATCTTTGCCAGATTCTTCTGTGATGACATCATCCTGATAGGGAAATCAAAAGAGGAAGTACAGGACATGCTCGGGGTGATCAATGAGTTCATGAGGTTCATAGGGATTCCCATTAATGCCAAAAAATCTAAGTACTCCCACAGGAAACCTGCAAGACAGAGGGGCAAAGCATATGAAGGGCATATCGAGTTGGAAAAGAAACTCATGTCCGGAGGTATGCTGAAAATCGAAGACGGAGAGGAAGGGCCCAACACATGGTCCGAATGGCTTCCGCCCAAGACCCCTGCCTATCTTGAATATAGCAACAGAACTGAGGCAAACCGATACTTAGGGGTTTGGTTTGCGCTGGATGGCGGATGGGAACACCAAAAACAGATACTCGTGGACAAGCTCACCCAAAGCCTGCTGTCAGTTCAAACACAAACCTTAAACTTGAACCAGCTTCGTTACATAATCAATGCGGTTGTTGTACCAAGAATGGCATATCCCTTAAAAGTTACATCGACCATTAGCACGGAAAGAAACAATGTAGCAAAAGAAATTGATGGCACAATAGCAAACTTTGTCTTGAGATACTTAAATTGTCCCATAGACACAAACCATCAATTAGTCTGGACACCGGCCGCACTAGGAGGACTGGGGATTGACAATGTAACAGACATTGCCCATGCTACATGCATCTCGGAAACCTTAATCACACTATGCAATACAACAGAATACGAATATTGGAGTGACCAGATCATACAGGGAACACACGGCACACCGAATGCACACCTGTACAGAGACAACAGCAGCACATGGAGCAGAATGGCAAGTTATGTTATGGAAAGAGAAGCGAGGGAACTAAAAATTCAGGGCTCTCCTTTATCCCACCACCTCCCTTTCAAAAAAGCCACAGATAAAGGTGGGAACTGGTTCAAACGGGTGAGCTACATATTGTCAAAATATGGATACTCTATAGACACAAAGCATTCAACCCTACAGGATTACGAGGAACTACAGACCTTTCTTTACTCGTCACTCCCGAAGCCTGTGTATGAGAAGATAAGTATGCTAGTTGCAACTCGGAATCTTAGATACACGGGTTCCTTTCTTCAGTCTTGTGGAGGGCTTATGCTTAGCTGGGAAGAATTAAGGGCAAAGCATAGCCTACAAGGAACAGAACCCCCATCATGGTTTTCAGCCCTCCAGACAGAGGTTATATGTGACTCGTCAGGGGCAGAACTGCGGAAGGTTAAATCCAAATACAGAGATACACCGCAAGCCCCGGAGGAGGGTATGATGTGCTGTAAAGGGACAGGAATGGGCCAGGAAGGGATGAAGCTAGTCACAGTTCAGAGACATGACACCGGCTTAGGTACTTTACAACTGAAGATGTACACCAAGAATCAAGAAGGGACATACATACCAGACAAAACAGGACTGAAGACCTTATCAGTTAATGAATATCACATATTGCAGGACGGTACAACCCTAATGCCGGTGAACCAAAACTTTTTGAGAATGCATGCCAATAGTACAGCTAGGATCAACATGAGAGAAGGACCGGAAGCCGAGACATACTTAACATATGTTGGAGATAGACTCAATGACCTTTTCAGAGCAAGATGCAACAACTCATGTGCAGCGGATAACAGTGAGTTCAGCTGCCCGAGTGCATCAGAGGATGAAGAACAGGGCACACATGACGGAGCAGATAATAGGGTTAGCTTTGACTTTGCAAGTGACGGATCACTCTACAAAAGCTCATCTTTTGCAAGTTGCGGAGCAGCATACATGAGATTTGAGGAGGGAGACTCTACACCGGTCATGAGCAAACATAACATACCAAGGGAAACGCCTATCACTTCACCCACAGCAGGAATCATAGATAACATCCATAAACCTAGCTCTACTACTGCAGAAATTTTAGGCCTCAGAAAGTTACTCCAAGATCGGAAGCATGAAATTCTAAACACCATGGTTCCTCTTACCCATGTAATTGATTCCATGGCAACTATCAATGCTGTAAACCGTGACCCTGGAACCCTAAATGTCAGGGACCTTATGCAAGAGCCAAACAGAAGGGACCTGGTAGCCATTAGACTGATTCTGGAGGAATTAGGATTTTACAACACAACGGGACAAGCGAAACTCCTGATTAAATGGATCAGAGGGCACAATAACGATAGGCTCCATGACAAAGTAGATAGGACGGCCAAAAGAGCGGCATTTAGATACAGCGGGAGACAGCTCAGGTTCGACGAAGACGGGGATTTAGATTTTTCTCTCCTCTTTCATGAACAATCCATAACGGGAGGCATCAGGAACCACATTAGGAGACTCCAAAGATTGAGCCACCACAAAAAGTGGAAAGAAATGCATGGACAAGGCAGGGCACTCAGGCTATTGGAGGAGAATCATGTGAAACCAATCAAGGATGTATCAAAGATTGCATCCAAGTACTTCACAGCTTATAGGTGCAGGGAACTCACAGGCCTACAGGCATCCCCACATAGAGCACATAGGATGGGAATTGGTGAAAGCCCGACCTGCCGGACGTGTGACACAACAACACAATGCACCTACACACACATCCAACTGAACTGCCCGGGAGAAGGAAATGAACTACACCAGTTAAGGGAAAACCAGCAGGAGGAAATGAAAGAAACCATCAGAAAAGCCACAGCGGGAGACCCGAGACTGATAATAGAAGGCAGTAACACAAGGGGAGGCATCATCAGCCCCTCCGAAATTTTCCCCTTAGCAGAAATAGACAATGACTTAACAGCCTTTAGACCACTTGCTGCTCTACCAGAGGCTAGCATGTACAGGTTGTCAAATACTAGGAAAGGCACTGTAGCAGTAGCTGCTGCGCCCATAGACACAAACAGTGATGGCAGTCACAACTTCCAAGACCTTCAGTACATCAAAAAGAAAGAATTCTGGAAGTTAGTTGAGTGGCATAGGCTGACAACTGATACACCTCAGACATCGATCAGCAATTACACACAACGGGCCAATGATATTCACTCGGCACTTATAGCATGTAATACTGAGTCGGGTGACCCGAAGAATTGTTATGCGATAAGAAGAGACCTATTAGATATCATCATAGATGAGAGAGGCCTAGGAAAGGACGGATGTGAGCTTTTCTGTAACCCTGTAAACTCCCACCCAGGAATCAAGTCAAGGAGGTGCATTCCCACGGCGGCTATGAAGGAGGCGTTGAGACCCTTTTGCCACAAAGGGAAGATAGGGTGGGATGGACTTGCAAGAGATGCATATGTCAACAGTGTCACGGGAAAAGGGAAAAAGGTCTATGGGAACCCACCCTTTGATGGGGGGGTTCTCAGGGAAGCATCTGCTGTTATGCAAACGTTGTCCCGTGGCCTAGAGGCGGCCAGGACTTCGGAGGGATTTGAGGGAATTTGGATCCTACCATTGTCTCCAAAGAACCTCAAAAAGTGGACAGGTAAGGGTTTTAAGTTAATTTTCAAGTACCCAAGGGGGACCATACCCTTCATTCCACATGATTATTGGTCGGGTAAAGGGCCCTACACAATGCCAGGGGAGGGATGTTACAAAGATAAGTACTCAGATGTAGTCATATTGTCCATTGATAGTGAGAGCATGGGGTGTCCTGTTAGTAAGAAACTTGATAATGAGAAAATGCAATACAAGTTGCTTCAATGGTTCATAAATGTAGTCCCGCATAAAAAGATCACCCCCAAATTGCTCAAAGAAACGGGCCTGCACCCGGATATGATTGAGCAAGCCCTTAGTGAGAAAGATTGTCTGTTGCCGCCCCGATTGTGCCCGTGGGTGGGGGGCAGGAATAATGTGGAACAACGAAACCAGTACCCTGGAGCACACTTGGATGGCGGGCACAGGAACGCAGGAGGAACCCCCTTCCTTAATGCGGTGGAGTGGCCGGAGGAACTTGCTCTCATGGGGTACTTACCAGAAGGCTTTGGCAAGGTGCTCAAAGGGATCGGGGTTCCACACCGTGGGGTGAAGACACTCTTGAAAAAACTGTCCAGAATGTGTAGGCGTCATGCAAGGGAAAGATGCATATTACATGAAACGGGAGCCCTACCTGAGAGTGGCATTGTAGAAGAGGCACCCAACATTCAGGAACTTTGCACGGAAAATAGGAAAGTAACCGATGTGGTAAAGGCAGCAGGGGAAATGCTAGGCAGCTATGTGAACCCCCACCCTCCCCCCAGCCCCCACGGGGTTGGGGCCCCTTAGGGCCCCGGCCCTAAGGGGGCACCACCGGCCCAGGGGCCGGAGCACCCCTGGGCTTTTCTCACTTCATCACCACCACCGCCCACACCGCCTCCATCTCCATCGTGCATCAGCTCCACGACCTGCTGATGTTTTTTCCGACGCTGGTGGCAGACACGCTTTCATTAGTGCTTTGCCACCCTTGCTTCCACGCTTTGTGGAATGTTTCCTGCCTTAGCAGACTGTCATGTATGAGGGGAACAGACTCGAGTAGATCGTTCCGAAGGCGTTGCCTTACTCATCGACGTAAATGTTATATTATTATTATGGAATAGGAGACGAGACACGAGATAGAGAGCACGCCGTACGATTACCAAACGGCTACTCGCACGGCTGCCAGAGAGCAGACTGAATTTCAATATGGCGTCTACCCCTGTTGTATGCTTAACAATGAAAAGACAACATGTACCCTTTGATATGCTTAACAGTGTGAAACTAGACTTAACATTGTGAAACTAGGCTTAACAGTGTGAAACCACAAACCGGTTTAAACCCGAGGGGGTCATTTTAGGTTTAAACCCAGGTTTAAACCTAGGGGGGGTAGGGGTTTATCACAACCCAGAGATGGGGAGACAGACTTTTGCCCCCCCATAAATTGGGGGTGACTGTCTCTTCCTGTGTCACCCCTCGCCCTGTGGTGTCACTTGCATCTTGCCTGTCCGTGTGTTCGTTTCGCTCTGCGATAATAAAACAACCTAAGTATTTTATTATCTCATCTTAGTTTGTTGTGACCTCCGGGACCTCCGCTGTCCAGCTTCGTTCGTTCGGGGACCGTGATATATATAAGTTACATTATCATATATATATCTCCGTTCCCATCAACATCGTTGGACTCGTCTTGACGAGCTGAGTCCGAATCAACTATGTTTTGGTGCATTCGGAGAACTTGTCCGCACTCGGCCGTGTCAATCGGCCGTGTCACTCGGCTAAAAGCGCCCGGTTTTAGGTGGGTTTGGGGCAAAATCGGCCATACAGTCGTGCGAATGTACGGGAAATCCGATAGTAGCGTACAGTCGGCGTCACCGACTAAGGAAGGAATCCTACTGCATGCTAACCACGCGATTCACCAACGTTATAACCTAGTGATGCGAGATGGGAATTTCAGCCCCCCATAAGGTGGGGGGCAAGTCACACTCTCGCTGATCACCCCTTGACCCGAGGTGCCACGTCAGCTTGCTCCTGTTGCCGTTCCGTGATAATAAAACCCCAAAGCTATTTTATTATCTCATCTTAGTCTGCAGTGAATTGTGGTGTCACTCCCTGCTAGTACTTCCGTCAGTCTAATATATAATATGTCAGGGTCATTACCGATGACATAATTATGTGTCATACATGTCATACGTGTCATACCTGTCAGACATGTCATACCATGTCATGTCATGTCGAGTCGTGTCATATATTATTATGACAGTCGTCAGTACGGTCGACCATGACTGTACATGTCGCCAGATGATAATGTCACATCATCTGTCATTATTCAAGGAAAGACTTGAATGACCCTGTCATCGAGAGTTCGTACGTCGAACTCGAAGATGTCAAAGCAAGATACATCTTGAAGTAACAAACAAGAACCATCTTTGCTTTAAGCATGTGCGGAACACGCATGCACAGTATGAACGAACTATTCGTTATCACAATACTGGTTGCGAGAACAGGTGTTCCGCTCGGTAAAACAAACTGGCTAAGCTCCCATAAACAGTCCGGCCGAGTGCTTTTATCATGCATCTCGGAAACCCGGATAATACGAAGTAATGACTGACAGTACAGTACTACTGTACTGTCATCCTAGCTACTAGCGGAGTCACGGTTCCGATCAGAGACGGGTCAGGCTAGGGGCTATCAGAGCCCATAATAATAACCCTGAACCTAAAGTCCAGCACACCACCCGGAGCTGTGACTGTAGCCAATAGGGCTAGGCAAGCGGAGCTAACTAAACAGATAACAAACAGCACTTTACTGGAAACAGATACACTTCTAGCTGGGTGCCCGGGGACTTGTCCCGGCACAACCCACCACTGCGGCTAAGGCTAATCACACCTCCAGGATCTGAATCAAGCAGACTCTAGCCACTGTAAAGCCGGTCGGCAGAGCCGAGTTCAGCAGACGGATTCCAATCAAGAAAAGCATCCGAAGTCAATTGAGAAGAGAATTTGTAAGCACTGACACCACCAGACCCAAGTGGGTCAGGCGGATCCCAAAGTGGAGTGGCAAAATCATCAGATTGCAAAGTAGCCGAGGTCGATTGAGAAAAGAACCGCGGCACATCCCGAGGCGGCAATGACGAGCCAGCAGGCACCGTAGGCGGGTTAAGAGAATCCAGTAGTGCTTCATGAGACCGTAGTGCATCGTAGCCGTAAGTGGCTCCGGGCTCAACCAGGCCCCTGACACCACCGCCGACCACGAGGGTCGGCATCGCCGTAGCACTGAACAGAAATGTAGCCACCATGAAAAGGCTGAGTGCAAACTCACCGATGCCAAATGGCTTGGAGCCTCTGGGGACTCCGAACCGCCGAAATGCTGCAGCCGTCGGCGGTGCACCCCCCTCAATTTCAGTCAGGCAGACACCAGGAGGGTAGTTGGAGCCCTCCCCATCGTCATCGGAATCACACACCTCAACAGGCTCAGGGTCAATGTCAAACCAGTCAGGGTGGACAGTGTTGAATGTCTTGAAAGAACTGTCAGCAGGAGCCATCGGGCCGAGAGCCAGAGAGGCAGACGGCGGCACAAAGGCGGCACGGCTGACCTCACGCAAGCCAACCGGCCCTCCATGCACGGGTGCAGAGGCCTTCGGCAGCAGCTGCTCGTCAGTGGTCGGCTCAGCGACACCACCAGCATGGAATATGTGGGGGTGTACATATTGGCTGTAACACTAAATCGGTCAAAATGTTCTACGTGTAATCTTTTGAAAATTTGGGATTGATTTTTTTTGCTATAATGAATATTTAGCTATCGAATAACAATCCATGAATGACACAACACGTGTAACACCCTGTAACACCCTAAAAATTGAATGCGTGTGTCAGGGGGTGTAACGTACCTTCTGAACACCCTGTAACATTCAGTTTGGTATTAAAAGCAGTTTTGCTTAAAAATATTTGCAAAATATTTATACTGCTTATTTTTTACCTATTTTAGGGTTACTGATACCATGTAACACCCTAATCATATTATTGGGTATATGGGCCACTATAATGTGACATGCCCTAAAATGCCACTATAATTTCGATAAACTTCGTGTTTGGCATTAACATATCATGTTGTTTTCGACACAGACATGATCGTATATATCGGGCAACAACCCAAGAACTGTAACAGATGCTTCCTATATGGAATGCATGCTATTTATGAGGTACAGGCAATTGACAACTGCCTTATATCACACACTTCCTTGAGGGGGGAAGAAGGTGGATATATATATATATACCTACCTCATTATTATGTACGAATGTACTACATGTATGAAAACATACAGATATACCATATATAACATATAAATCACACACACTCAGTTAGATGACTAGCTGAAGGTACTTTTGTGCTGTGTTTTGTTTTTAGATGGTTACAATCGAAGAGGAAGAGCATGAGATTCCTGATATCAACCCAGATCATTCGACATGGTTTTTCGACATTCTTGGTTCATATGATGCATACAGTCGGTTTAAAGTCCCGAAATGGATCGCTGGTTATGCCGATACACTAACCAGATATGACCACATAGGCTACTATGACAACATCAGTCGTATGAAGCCAGACATGAGCCGATACAAGGATCCTGCCAATGAGCCTCAGGCACCAGAAACCGAGTACACAGAAGACAGTCCTCCGATGGTTTTTACAGATCCAGATGCAGATTCAGTCCCAGCACCAGCTCCACCTAGTTTGGTCCCAAAGGTGAAAATGACACCACCTAGGGAATTCAAATCAGGACAGGCCGCAGAAGTCTGGTTGGACACGGTGGACAGATATTTCCAGTTCACCTATCCAGGTGTCAATGATAAGGACTTGATTACAGTGTTTCTGACTCTCATACAGAATAACGACAGACACTATTTTCAGGTCTTGGCACAACAGCCATATGCCACCTATGAGATGGTCAGACAGACATTCCTCAGACAATTTGGTAATCCTCACAAGAGATCAGTAGCCAAGAAACACCTTATGGCACTGACTCAAGGAACCCAAACCTTTGCAGATTATTTGCGCACATTTACATCACTGGCTTCTCTAGCAGCAGTTGATTTGAATGATGTGCTAATAAAGGACAGATTCGTCACCAGTATGGATCCAGATCTCCGCAGACAGTTCCAACTCAGATTCCTGACAGAAGAGCAAAGGAACAATCTGTCGTGGCAAGAAACCACACAGATATTGCTTGATTTGAATTACGTCATTCACTCAAAGCAATCAGAAACCCTTCATTATCGGGGTCAGAAGGAGCAGTCATCCGGAGGTCCAGCCAAGAAGGATAAGGACAAAGGACGTGGCCAGAAGCCATATGACAGATCCAACAGAAATCGGAATCAGAATCAGAGTGGCAGCCAGAACTCCAATCAGAATCGGAACAAGGGAAAAGGTGGAAAAGGCAAGGGCAAAGGAAAAGGAAAATCACAGAATGATAAGACTTGCAATCGTTGTGGTCGTGTTGGTCACATCGAGAAGGATTGTTTTGCCACCAAGACCCCTGATGGAAAGGAGATCAAGGGTAAGCCACCAGCTCAGAATCCTTTTCAGAATCGGAGACAGCCGCAGCAGAATCAGGGTGCTAAGGATGGGTCTGGCAAACTCATCAACACGATCAACACCTTGGTTAAGGAACTGAAGAGTCAGCACAGCATCAATGCAGCAGTTGCAACTCCAGCTCCAGTTCCAGCTTCAGCTCCAGCTCCTCAGGGAAACTCTCAGGGTACTGCGCAGGTACCGGTGTTGAGAGCACCCCGAGGGTAGATCAGCCTGAAGATGCCACTGAAGCAAGTGGCCGGGTTGAGAGTATCTCAGAAGAAGTCCTTTCTAGTCTGACATTGCAGTTTCAGCAGATGGACACTCCCTCAGAACTCATCGCACAGATGCAGTCTCAAACAGCACAGCTGAAATCACAGAAGAAGCTGTTGTTGTACAAAGGGAAAGTATACGGACAGAGTACTCACATTTTGGTAGATCCGGGAGCTACATCGTCTTTCATCGACAGACAGTTCGCTGCTCAGCTTGGTATAGCACCCACAGATTCTTCATCATTTTCAGTGGGATTGGCTGGAGGAAGCTGTTGGATATACCCCTAGGACTCGGGATATATTCACTCAGTGATCAGTTTTCTCGGAATGTAATAAAGTTGATAAGTTAACCCGATATAACGGGCATAAACAGTTAGGGTTCGGGTTCGGGTGACAGTCATACACACTACTATAGGAAGAGTCACAAAGCGAGCGGTGTGACTGTTCCAGCACACCACCTAGTGTGGTGACTGGCTAGCCGAAAGTGAAACCTGTGAACAAACACCATCTACAGCGGTGGAAATTTGGGCTCTAAGGGAAGGCCTGTCCTTTCTGGCAGGGCGGTTCCCAGTCAAGAGTATTGTTGTAAACCTGAAACCGGTCCGTGATCGGACCCTTCTGCACATACAGCTACGGTCAATCTCACTGTGCAGGAGCGGCATGATTAACTTCCTAGCCACTAGTTGGCGGTGGCACTGCTGTGCCGGCCCGCAGTACAGTCATGATGCCGTGAATTGAAGATGTCGATGCCGTGATTGAATCATTCGTAGAGCTCCAGAAGAATTCTGAAAGGTCTCGATCGTCGTGCGAGGGATCCTCCCCGTCCTCCTCGCCAGCAGTCGGTCCCGGTGAGTAGTCCGGTGACGGTGGTGCACCCCAATACAGCGGTGAAGCGGGCGGGACCGGGAGTGGAGGTACCGGGATGTAAAGCCCGATTGGTGCATTGTGAAGGCCTTGCCGAGCACGGTGCCGGCCGTGCCGGCGCGGTGGAATAGCAACCGGTGCCGCAGAAGTGAATGCAGGCTCGCTGGTGGTCGCCTCGTCAGCACCACCGACCTCTAGGCCGGTGTGGTCCGGTGCACATGCCTCGCCAAGAGTGGCAGCCGAGATTGGCGCCGCGGTGGCGCAAACACAGAAGAGAGCACACACCATCACCGCAATCGCCGAAGAGCGGCCAAACCCCCAAGGCGGTGCACCGCATCCCCGACGAGATGGTAGAGGCTGCGGGACCGCATCCTCACCGTCAATAGGGTCATACCCAGTTGCAGACCCGTCCGCGTCGCCGTCGCAAGAGTCGGTCTCCGACCCGGCGTGCATGTACCGCATCGCCAAGTCCTTGCCCTCAGCCGTGATCGAGAGTCCCCCCATCCGCGCGATCCGGTCCGCAAAGCAGAGGTCGGGCTCGTGCGCGTGCATGGGGTCCACCGGCATCATGTCATCGGCGTCGGACGCCCCCGATCGTCCGGGCAAACATGTGTGATTGCCGCCGGCGGTGGCGCCGGCGGTGCGTCCTCGCGGACATGCGTGCACGCGGCAGCCGAGATCCCGCTCTCGACACCACCGACCGTGAAGCCGCCCATGTGGGTGGCAGGCTGGCAGTAGGGCAGGAACTCCTGCAACGCACCGTCTTCCCGCTCCGGCTCGATCCCGAAGGAACACGCCGAAACGCCGTCGAGCATCTCCGGCTTGCCCCCCGCCAGAAGGCAGAGCGCATCGAACCGCTCGCCGTCGTGCTCGTCCATGGCCGTCTGAAACTGCTCCGCCAGCAAGTCGTTCTCGATGTCACCGAGGGAGAAGCTGTGGAAGCTTCCCCCAGGAGCGCCGTGCTTGCCGCCGTTCGGGCAGTCGCGGTGCCAGTGGCGGGCCTCGTCCTTCTTGCACGTTGAATTTTGGCAGAATGGAATGAAGGCGCCGCTGCCTTTGTGGAAAGCAACGCGCTTCCTCGCCTGCGACTGCGGCCAGTTTCCCCCCGTCGGGAGGTCACCCGCCGCAAAACGAACACCGGAGCCGCCTCCCCCGTTGCCGATCTTGTTCTTGTCCGCCCGCGGGGTAAAACCCCGCCCGTTGACCTTGTCCGTGAGGACCTTCAGCTGCCGCTTCACGTCGAGGATGATGGCCGTGAGGTCGGACAGCTGCGAGGTGTCGCCGTCAGTGGCCACGGCCGCTGCGGACAGGGCGAACGAGGCAGTGTGCGTACCGGCTGCCACGTGTCGGGCGTAGCACTCGAGGACCCATTGTTGAATGGTAAGAAGGTCCACGGCCGCTCGCTGCTGGTGGGTGAAGAGCCTCGACACCACCGGCGCGTAGAAAGCAGGGTCCAGCGCGGCGAGGAAGAGCTCCTTCACCTCGTCATCGTCGAGGGTGTTGCGCCTCTTGGCGGACCGTAAGGCCGCGTTGAAGTCCGTGATGGACTCGGACGGGTCGGTGTGGGCCTTAAAACGGACGCCAAGGAGGTCCGATGTCCCCTGGAAGGGTGCACCGGAGTCCAGCAGACGCCTTGCGAGCTCCAGCAGGGCCCGCTTGCCGTCCAGAGGGTGCAAGGTCGCAGACGCCTCGAGCCAGTCACCCGCTGGAGAGGCGGGAGACACGATGAGCTCGAGAGTTGAGAAGAGGAGCTTGTTGGCCTCGGGCCGCACGGCCAACGTGGAGTCCTCCAAGTCGAACATAGGGGCAAACAGCGCGTCCTCGGCCTCGAATGCCTCCTGGAGAGCAGGCACCAGCTTGGAGAGGAGCACCTGAGCGTTCGACTCCGTACCCGTAAATCGGTCATGCTTGTCGGGAAAGCATTTCCGGATGACGTGCTTCGCCACGCTCTCGTCGAAGCGCTCACGCGTGAGCGAGCGAACACCCGCCAAGAATACGGCTTGGGCGGAGTTCGCAGCTGGAGCACCAGCGGGCGCCGGCGTAGCCGGCGTGACGGAATTACGTGCGGCGGCGGAGTCGAAAATTGTAGCTAGTGAGCGTCGGCGTGACGCCATACTTGAGGTCAATCTAGTCGCAACCATGATGTAGAAGACTATAGAGACGAAGTGAAGGTAAATGGGGCGAGGTGCGGAAGGAGCGGCGGCCAAAAGTCGTGAGGCGGTTGTCGAGGAAAAGAAGGAAAGCTGCGGCGTAAAAGATTCCCCAAACGTGCATGTGGATCTAACAACGCGGCCAAGGAACTTGGTGTTGGATCCGACCAAAATCCCAACGTTTACCAACGCGTAGTACGGGAAAATCAAGCAGCCACGAGCCCGAGCTCTCCGTAAGTCCAATCAACCAGTCATGTAACTAGGCCATACCGCTCCGCCGCGCCTCTAGTGGAGCCCCTCACTCCATCTCAAGCGTCGGTGTTTAGCCTGACATGGCCAAACTACGCAGTGTCTAAATAAAGAGTGCGTGGGGCCAAACCTGTTGGATATACCCCTAGGACTCGGGATATATTCACTCAGTGATAGGTTTTCTCAGAATGTAATAAAGTTGATAAGTTAACCCGATATAACGGGCATAAACAGTTAGGGTTCGGGTTCGGGTGACAGTCATACACACTACTATAGGAAGAGTCACAAAGCGAGCGGTGTGACTGTTCCAGCAGAAGCCAACTACCATGCACATCCTATCTTCCCAAGGCTACATTTACGCTGGGCAAGTATAAGGATGCAGAAGATTTCTACATCATTGACATGAAACCATTCACTGTCATTCTGGGTCAAGATTGGTTGGAGAGGACCCTACTGATACGGCGAGATAAACAGGCGCCGTGAATATATTATCAGTATACAAATAAACACTGCAAAGTTGGACAGCGATGCAAGTGTACGGATGAGCGGGTTTGTGAGTGCAGTCTCTGTAAGAAGATCTGCTGAAGCACAACGCTTCCTCACTTTTGTACCATACGTCTCCCATCATCTTAGATGGTACCGCCATTGGGTTGTGAACCCGAGACGTAGGTTGAACGACCAGCATAGTAATAACGACTAGTTCGTTCATGCTGCGCATGCGAGTTCCGCGCATGCTAAAAAGCCAAGATGGTTCTTGTTTGTATTCAAGATGTATCTTTGCTTTGCCATCTTCGAGTTCGACGTACGAACTCTCGATGACAGGGATGCCTGATGATATGACATTATCATCTGGCGACATGTACAGTCATCGTCGACCGTACTGACGACTGTCATAATAATATATGACGCGACCGACTGTCATAATAATATATGACGCGACCGACTGTCATAATAATATATGACATGACATGGTATGACATGTCTGACAGGTATGACACGTATGACATGTATGACACATATGTCATCGGTCATGACCCTGACACCTACAAATTTAGAACCTTGTGTTTACCTTGTGTTTACCTTGTGTTTACCTTGTGTTTCGAGCCAAATAGGGCCCTACTTGGGCAATGTCGGCAGTAAAATGGCAAAACCAGCCAAAATCGGGTGAAATGAAGTTTCCGATAGTTTGTTTTTTATTGTTGATATCGATGGTTTGGGTCGATGTAAGACATATGGAGCGAAGTTTTGGGTGGAATGGCTTTGTCGCGATTATGAACGAGGGGCGGCAATGTAAGGGCTGGCGGGGCGTTGGGGTATTGCTGGGTGCTGAAATGGCGGTGTATCTCTGCTGTGGTTGAGAGTGGGGTGTTGTGAGGGATTTTGGGTTTGAGATGTGGGTGTGGCATTGGAGGGCAAGTTTTTTAAATATATTCAACGAAGAGGTTCGGCACCCTGTTAGGTGATACCGTTCCAGCAGAACAAAACAACACTTTGCAATTGGGCATTCACTCCAGGCCCGAGCTGGCGCGTCGCCAACCATGAATTCCCACAACCTGTCATACAGGCTCGTCGGGGAATTCACCACTGCCAACGCCCACAAGGGTCGAATTCACAAATACAAACACAATGAAAACTGAAGGAAAAACATCCGGCTGCAATGCTGTCGAAAGGTGGCAGTCGGGTGTTTGGACTCGAGCTGGCGCGCCGTAAGCCGTGAATTCCCACAACCTGTCACACAGGTCCGTTCGGGGAATTCAACGTTGCCACAGCCTGCGCAGGTCGAATTCACAAAGGTTAACATCATACAAACTGAGGGAAAAACATGGGTGCGGCTACAACCTCGTCAAACAGCAAAAGTCAGGTGTCACGGCTCGAGTTGGCGCGGCTACGGTTGTGCATTCCCAAACGCCGGTCATATATGCCGGTTTGAGCATATTCGGCACGCAAGCCCTGCGAGGTTCGAATTCGCATAGCAAATGGTACAAAATATGGCACAAAAAGGCCGGGCGCATCGCGCACACGCGTGAGTACCGCTGAGAGTGCCTGAGACGGTTCGCCGTCGCGGGTGTGAATTTATGACAAACGCAGCTTCGGGCTATCTCGCCGCTAGGCGCTCAAAGGGAAAAATGCCCCTCTGTGGGAATTCGCGATCGTGTTGTGAATTCGTGAACGTTTTCGGACAGCAGAGGATCTCCAGCGCTGCGGAACTGCGACATGCGTTTCTACTGCTATGCCACGTAAAACATGCCAGGCGGCAACGCGCTTCAGCCGTGCCGGCTCGTAGATTCGCAAAACGGGCACGGGACTAACTTGTACTCGCAGACTGTAGATTCAGGCTCAGGTAAAAGCATGCAACGCAGAAAGGCAAGCGAGCAACACGGGGGCAATTCACAGATAAAACAAGTGCAACGGCACGACTTCGCACATACGTCAGAGTGGCGTGCCGGCACTCTGGGGATCCGAACCAGACTCTTACAAACTGCTAGTGACGAAGCTCTCATGTGGATTCGAAGCATATGTATGTATATATCACATTTAATACTAGGCCACAAGAGGCAAATATCACTGTCCCGCAGAATGGTTTTGAAAGGTTCGGATCTCACTTTTCGAAAGCAGAGCTAGCTAAATACTCAAGCGAGCATAGTGAAAGTCCGTGAATGCCATTGTCGTTTCGGATGCCCTGTGACCATTGGTTCCCAGTGACAGCGGCGTTTGGTGTCAACGCGCGCTTGCGTTTGCCCTGTCATGCATTGCCGAGACGTCATGTGTGGTCGTGTCGTGATGTCACTTCGCGTGATGTCGTGCTTGACGCTCTGCGGTGCTCTCGGATCGGCACGGGCTGGTCGCGGCGACGTCGATGTAGCGCCTGGTGAGGCGTTGTGCATGATTCAAACTGGGAGGGAGATCTGAGCTGGAGGGTGAACGTGATATGCTCCGGGCGCTCGAGCGGACAATGAACTGGGGTAGGACCGTGACTGAAGGGGGGAATGACAATTACTGAAAAAGGGGGTCATGGCTGGGGCGTTTGCTGTCGGCTGAGACGGGCGCGATGGGGGCAAATGCGGTGAGGTCTGACATGGGCTGCGGTAGCGTGACTGAATATGGGGGGTGTGACAGGCCTTTCAGGGGTGCCCGAGGGACCCCTTCTAAGCGTGTTCATAGTTGTGACAGCTGTCGCGATTATGAACGAGGGGCGGCAATGTAAGGGCTGGCGGGGCGTTGGGGTATTGCTGGGTGCTGAAATGGCGGTGTATCTCTGCTGTGGTTGAGAGTGGGGTGTTGTGAGGGATTTTGGGTTTGAGATGTGGGTGTGGCATTGGAGGGCAAGTTTTTTAAATATATTCCCCCCCCCAGCTGGTGGCGTATGGATAGGGAGACATCAGCTGGCAAGACACGAAGTGGGTGTGGCGTGGTGATATGTACGTGATTGTTGATGCTGACGTGTGATTGCGGCTGCGGGCGCAGGCGCGTTGATCTCGTCGTTGATGTCAGTGGCTGAGCGGCTGCGGCTGCGGGCGCGTTGATCTCGTCGTTGATGTCAGTGGCTGAGCGGCTGCGGCTGCGGGCGCGTTGATCTCGTCGTTGATGTCAGTGGCTGAGCGGCTGCGGCTGCGGGCGCGTTGATCTCGTCGTTGATGTCAGTGGCTGAGCGGCTGCTGCTGCGGGCGCGTTGACCTCGTCGTTGATGTCAGTGGCTGAGCGGCTGCGGCTGCGGGCGCGTTGACCTCGTCGTTGATGTCAGTGGCTGAGCGGCTGCGGCTGCGGGCGCGTCGGTCTCGTAGTTCAGTGGCTGAGCGGCTGCGGGCGCGTCGATCTCGTAGTT